>WAAG01038677.1:119281-135152 GCA_013390105.1 Tichodroma muraria | reverse complement strand
CAAAAGGTTAACAGACTAAATATAAAAATCTTTTTGAATATAAAATCAATGCGCTTTGTTACCGAAATCTGGGTACTGTAATTTAACCAAAATAGGGATTAGAGTCTCTGGCAATCTTCCATGTGTGTGAGCTTGGCTTTTCTTTAAGCAAAATGCTAAGCAGCCAATCTGAAAGTTTAAAACAAAACAAACCCAAGAGCCAAAGGAAAGCATTCTATAGTTTTGTATTTTTTCATTTTCCTTAGCACCAAAAGGAACACCACTCCTATCAAGGCTCATAATGATCCTGTTACATGGTCAGACTCAAAATCCCAAATTATTTTAGTGCATGACTTAGAGAGGGATATATGTCAAAAGTGGNAGGGATATATGTCAAAAGTGGTCAAAAAAAAAAAAAGAGTTGTCAAAATCAGCTGGAAGTTTCTTTATTTAAATGAGTTCTAATAACACGCAGTTTTCTCCAAAGGTCATCACTACATCACTATATCCATATTTTCAGAAGTGGCTTCTAATTCTCTGTAGCTACTAGGGGCAATGAAAAAAAATTATATGTTTTTATAATGCTTGGAACCACAGCTTTGCTTTATTTAGACTGAAGTTAAAAGCAGAACAGATGAAAACAAAAAAAATTGGTCATTAAAAGTGCAACATCAAAACATTGAATTTGATGAGAATATGGAATTGTAACAGACACCAACAAGAAGGATGTTCAGTAAAAATAGAGTTGATAAATTTAAATTTATCTAGGTTGTCCTTTGTATTTTTGATTGAGAGGATAAGTGGACATGCAGAAACTTTGGATCTAGATAAACTCAAAGAGCTTTGACATGAAAGCTTAATTCCTGTTACCAGCCAATAAATAATCTTTCTTAAAAAATAGTTAAGAAGTCTCAGAAGAACAACGTTGGAAATTTATCCTGGGCTGTGGAGGCTGCAGTAAATCCAAGCAGGTACGAGATTTGTACAGTGAGAGTCTGACTCCAAATTGATGCCTCATTACACTGAGTTAACGTGGATGTGCTTGGCACATGCTGGGACCCCTCTTATCCCAATCAGTGCAGCAGCTCCTGCTCTCCTCACATCTCTGAGAGAATCAGCATGTTCAGGACCAGCCCAAGGATTCTAATTGCTAAATCAGCAAACACGTTAATCATCACTTTGTTGTGAAATGAGATTACAGATGTGTACGAGAGATTATAGAGGGGAATCTGACAAATTGATTTAGCTGCTATTTCAACACAGGGCTGCAAGGTGGTTTTCATAATTATACCTTTGTAGCTATATTTCTGTGGGACTCCCAGTGCCCAAACAGGTGGCTGAAAGGTAAAATACCATGTGAGGTAACCCTGATGTTCTACAAGGAAACAAGCACAGCACACACACACACTTCTCTATGTACACATTCATCCATATGGTGGTGCACTGACCTGTCATGACAGGATCATTATTAATAATTATTTCAGAAATCGGGTAAAGAATAAATCATCTGCACAGACAGAGGGTTACCCAGGGTGTGCATCACTCCACACACAAGCTTTAGCAGTACATTGCCATAACCTCAAAGTACTTGGAACAAAGTAGAGGAAGATGCAAGCTGGGAGGGACTGAAAGGGACATATTTAATTCCAACAGTAGGAAGACAATAATGGTTTCTGGTTTGGTTTTGCCAGAATACAGTTTCTGGTGTCATCAAAAAGTAATTATGGACAGAATTATGGATAAGGGTGATAGTTTTTATTTTACACCTACTACAGACAGGTCTGAGCTGCTACAGAGATCCAAAGTCATTGGGCCCTGGTCATGCGATTGTGTCGGATCTGTGGTCCTGACACATCTCCAGGGAGGTAAACGTGTACATTTAAACTCACAGAACTTACACTGATTTGTTCTTTCAAGCAGCCACTGTGTGGTGCTGAGAAATCCGTGGGAAGCAGTGCCTGGGGGAGGGCTGCATGCACAGCCATGAAATGCCTGACCCTGGGCTCCAGCAAGGTCTCATTTTACCCAAAAAATATCTTTCAGACCCTTAAGAGAACTCAAAGAGAAACTATTAAGAAAGTAAAGTTATTGTAGACACTTGAGATACCAAATTTACATATTGTTGCTAATGAAAAATCATTTCTTCTTAGAGCACATTAATTTACATGAGTCCAAAACTTAGTATTTCTTTTTCCATGTCATATGTGGAGAAGTCAGGCTTCTTTACTTTTGAAATATGGTAATTACTGCAGTGATGGCTTAATGCAAAACTCCAGACAAAATTATCAAAATTACAATAAATATCTATGGGCTAAAAGAAGCAGAACTGTTTGCTGAAATATAGGTCAGATAAGAAAAAAACTGAATAATAAAATAGAAGGGAAACCTCACAACAGCTGCAATTATTACATATATAATGACTGGACATGGGTCTCAGTGCTCTGGGCTGGGTGGGGACTGGTCACAGGTTGGACTCAATGCTATTGGAAGCCTTTTCCAACCTAAATGATTCTGTGATTCTGTGATTCCCTTTGCCCTAATCCAGGAAAATGTATGAAATGTCAGATTAAAAATAATCTGATTCTGCTGAAATTCTTTATTTATCACTGCCTGCAGGAAAGAGGGGGCAGAGTCAAAACCTTTTTTTCAGCAGAGTATCTGTCTGTAGTGGAAATTACTACCAAGTGTTCAAAGTCTCTGATGATCCTCAGGCTACCTTGAGTGATGATGTCAAGATTTGGCACCGAGGGCTTCAGAGGAGATGCAGGAAACACGTCTGGGGAAGTGGCTTTGAAGCAGGCTCAGAGGGGCTGGCACAAAATAGAAAATAAATCATGTCAAGGCTTGATCACGCAAACTCTGACGTCGACAGTAAAATTCCTGTTGACTTCAGACATGAGCAGGATCAGTTCCTCAACAGTGAACCCCCAAAAGGAAAAATCAGTAATTCTAAAAGAAAAAAAGAGTGCTCCCTGGTTTGTTTAGAAATCCAGTGATCAGTGTTGGGAGTTTTGTTTTTGTTTTTGGACATAGTTTCTTGCATTGTTGTTGCAATGGAAAGGATCCTCTAAGAAGCACAATCTTATTTCTGAGATCAAATCCTTATTTGAATAAGTAAAAAAAAATCATTCTTGCCACCCATGAAAAGTGTTCCTGCTTGCTCACTGACAGCACCAACACACATGGACTGACCCATCACATCTTCTTTTAAAATATTCTCTCTCTTGGAAACACAAGTGGTGAATCAGTTGTTATGGTAACTATTTATCTTTTTATTTTTTTAACTAACATATGACAGTCTGTGTGTCATCTGATGCTGTTCCTGCACTCAGTTGCACACTCACTTTTGTCAAATAGTCTAAAAAAGGGCTTCTTGGATGAAGAAATAGTAGGGAGAAAACAGGATATTTTTCCCCATGCACGTGGTTTCAATCCATGAAACCAATGATTACGTGGTTAAATTTATGCACCCAGTCAACTTTTTCTAGTTCAGAGCTATGACATGATGATGTAAAGAGTAGCTGTCATTTGTCACCTTTTTTGCTAAACAAGCTGCTGACAATTCCATGAGCTCCACTCTTGGAAATCCAGTCTTGTTTGCCCTGTCTCCTGATTAGCCAGTCATTTGAACATGGGCCTATCTGAGCTATGATCTGCTTCATTGACCAACTAAAATTATCAGTGATTACATCACCTGAGTGGGTTTGGTTTCCCCACTCAAGTCCAGTGTTATCAGTTATATACACTGATATTGCAAAATATAATTGGTACTTGAATACTCACAACTGTAAAAGAAAGAAGGGATCTGTTCAGTCCTAATGAACCTTCAGAAGAGGATCTCAATTAGATAAACTTTTAGTGGAACTCAGTGGAGATAGAGGGTGAAGGATGAAAAAGCAGCCAATGCTGATAAATTTGAAATAGATGGGAGAATACTTAATACTTGGACCTAAAATCAGTAGGAGCCAAAACTTCAACTTTTTACAGCTCCAGCCTCCTGAACAATGACCCAGTGATGTGTTTGAGTTGGCTCCACACCCCAGCTCCGTGCATTCCCAGCCCTGGTTTCAATTGAAAACTTGTTACTCAGTCTTGTAAATTCCCGTGAATTTAAGACACATCGGACCAGAACATTCTTCAGTCCAGAAAAATGAAATCTATTTTCGCTGATGCAGCAGAAATGTGATGATATGGAGCAAATGCAAACCCGAGGGATTACAGTGATCTGGACGAGCAGCAATATTATGTCACTGCTATCAGTGCCTAGAAATTGTTTTCTTTATTACACTGTGATATCTTGTAATAACATCAAGAATCTGGAGGAGAACATTCCTTACCATGCACGCATTGCTTCCATCAGCGTGGCAAACTGAAACAGCCAAGGGAAAATTGCTGCTCCATGTCCATTTCACAATGTACCTCATCCTACTTCAAGCAGCCTTGGAGAATAATCAATACCTTAAAAAAAAAAGCAAAAATACATCACGAGAGGTAAGAAAAAGAGGAAAAAAGAAAAGAAAAAACCTGAAGACCTGCAAGTGGAGGTCACTTGCTTGGCCAACACCATGAAACTAACAGAACTTGATTTGTAAGCATTAAGATATGTTACTAAGTAGTGACAAAAGAGGTTTTCCCATCAAGTAACATCAAAAACATCTTCCACGGGCTTGGATCTCATTACCTATTTGAAATATGAAAACCATCCATATTTAAACTATAGCTACACAGATATTATTACTAAACAGCACAGCCTCTTGGAACTCTTTCACTGACAGTTCATCAATACTGGTGAAACTGGATGATTCTCCATCACTGGATGATTATATCCATACCATGGGCAGTGGTGCGTGAATGCCTCAAGGATCTCATCGTTTACCCATCAGCAGAGGTTTATTTCCAAGGTATTTTGAGGGTTAGCCAACATTTCTCTCCAAAAGCAGAGATGAGAAGAATCAGAAGGGAAATCAGTAGAGCAATGCCCAGAGAAAAGATCTTTGAACAGATTTGAATAGAACTTTGTGTTCATTCTTCTTTTTCCTTTTTCCTTCCCTCTTTTTCTTCAAGTCCCCCAGGTGTCTTCCCCACTGCTTCTGCCCCCTCTGCCTCACTTACCTTCCAGTGCCAATTATCCCAATGTCCCTGGTCAAACTGAAATCAATGATTGGTGGGCTCTGAAAAGCCCCAAAGCTTGCCTGCCATGAACACTCAGAAAGGACAAAATACAATCACATGCACAGTAACACACCCCCGAGCAGTGACACCAACACCAGAAATAGTTGAGTGCCTGTAACAACAGGATGACTCCAATCCCCAAAACAATCTTTAGCTCAGTGAACTATGCAAAACAACGCCTGGGTTTTGTTTTGAAGTCCTAATATTTAAAGCCAAACACATTTTCTACATTTTCTCTCCAATGTCATCTTTCCAAAAACACCAAACTGCCTCCTCCTAAAGTGCTCTTTTTTTCTGTTGCAACATATGGTGTCCCATCCAGAGAGTCATGAGATATTTTGTTTCTAATTGATTAAATTTATGAGTCACACGCAGGATTTGCACAGTGGTTGCAAATCAACTGGTTGTTTTTCAGGGCTTCCACAGAGTAACACAGGTGGGACAGTCACCTCTGCAGCCACAGCTCCCAAAAACCTCCTCAGAAGCATCAAATTTGAAACTTAAAATCAAAGCCACCAAGTCTCCTGATTTTTATTTCATATCCAGGAAGACTTCGCGGAGGTTTTGTTTGTTTGTTTGTTTGTTTTCCCCCCTAAACTTTCTGTTGCAATTAGGGCATCAAGGGAAAGTGTAATGTATACAGTGTTATGGTTTGGGAACTCCAAAGTTGCAAATTTCACAATATAAATAAACAGAACTCAAATCCACCACCTTTACAATCTTAATAGAATAAGCCAAATCGGGTGTTTCTGAAGGAAAAGTGATTTTTTTAAAATTCATCTTCTCACTGTGGCAGAGCTAGAACTTGTTTCTCCAGCACCAAAGTAACTCCCAGGTTAAAATGGCTGTTCAATCATCACGAATTACAGATCAGACAGAACATTAAATCAGGGGGAAAAAAAAAATTAAACATTTCTGCCTCCACCATCTGCTTTAATACTTTGTAAAATGTGAAAATGGCTTTGCGTGGACATAAAAGCCTACGTGCCTGAATATTCCCAATTTTCCCTGAAAGCAGAACTCCCACAGTTTAAGATCCTGTAGCTGCTGTATTTATGGGACAATTTCACATGCCAAAGTTGTTACTGAAAGCATGTGAAGTACCAGCAGCATTTCTGAACATCAGTGAAGGGTATAAAGTCTGGGGTCCAGATTTAAATGCTAGACCCTATTTCATTCTTGGTAAATGAATAAGGACTGCAGAAATTATTAACTTGAACACTTTTGATCTTATTGCACACCACTGTGTTTTGCCTGAATAAAATAACTGAACAGAAACCCCAGGAGGGAGAGATTTCTCTTGCAGAATGGAATAAATGTCAAAAATTTACTTTGTTTGTATTTATTATGAGGAATTGAGCACTCTGCTAAAAAATATCCTTGCCTGTTTGTATTACAAAGGTTGTTTCTTATACTCTCCAGTTATTTTACTGCAATGCAAAAATACTTTTTTATTTTTCAGTTAACTAGAAAGCTGAGCAGTTGACTAATCCATTATCTTTACTCACCATGCTGGCTGCTCGAAGCATCTCCTGCTCTATATTGGGTGTCAGACCCAGATTCTGGCTCTATCTCCCTTAGGGAATGGCAAATCAGCCAGTGCAAATCCAGAATTGCTAATGACAGAAACAGGAGATTTCAGTTCCCAGCTTCCAGATGCAACATATGTCAAAAGATAGCTTATATACTCAGAGCCAGGGAGAGAAAACAGTTTTGACATTTTTGTTTGTTTGTGCTGATGGGTTTTAAATCTTAATTAAGTCCAAATATAAGGAAAAAATTCACCATGACATCAATTAGGTACTCAGTATATTAAATTTACAGCTGGGTATCCAGCAGAAAACATACATTAAGCATCATATTGAGAACTACCTCTCCAACAACTTAAATCTATTAGGTTGTGTCAGACTGGAGATGGAGCTGACAAATGGAAATTTAGAATTCATTTAGATGACTTCTTGTGTTTTCCAAGTCTTGAAATGCTGCACAAACTTAAAGCAGTGACTTTCCTAATAAACAAAGAATCAAGTTTCACAGCTTCAAAGAAATATTTCACTGTAGGGTCTATTTAATCTGATTCTGTACTTCAAATAATTATTGTAGAGTATTTACAATTCTGACATCAACTATTATCCTTGACAAGGAAAAAAAGAACAATGTTGCTATAAAATATAGAGAGAAACCTAATGCTGGGTGAGATTTTTGAAACAAGTTTTGGTGAGGTTTAAAGGTTCTTGGCTTCTTAAAAGTACTGATACATTCAGCAGTTTCCAGGGACTTAAATACTTCAGAAACCAATGATTAATTAAGGCCTACAAATCAGTGTTTAGAAGAATGATTTTTATGGTCCTAATTATTGAAGACAGAACTTGCTGTAATTCCTTGACTAAAGAATCCTTCCTTGAGCTGGAAACCACCAGCTGGGGCTTGGGAGGGCAGTGAAAAACCTGAACTTTTTAAAGGCTGAAAATTATACTATAAAAGTACATTTGACAATCACAAAAACACCTCAGCATCTAGAAAAGGTATTTTCTACCATTTTTGTTGTGTAACACTTGTACGGTTGCTGTAATTTATGAAGTTGGCAAATTAACTACCTGGTTTTAGAATACTGTGTTTATACATTAATCATGGGAAACACACAAAGAAATTGGCTCTTCCCCACACCTTGTACACAGGATTTAACTGTTTTCCTCTGTTTCTTCCAAATAATTCAAAGGTGGTAGCAGAACTCAATGGAATTTGGTGTTTTTTGATGCCACCCCAGATTTCCAGACCATGACCATGAGCTGATCACCAAAAAAATCAATCAATAAATAATAAGTTATAAACTGTACAGTAACTATCTCTTTTTGTTACCGTGGCACAATGTTACAAGTTCAGGTGAAGTTTTAAGTCAGAGTATAAAACACTTTTACTGTACTGTTTACTCAAAAAGACAACAGAACTCTCTATTTTGGCCAACAGCATTAAATAGAGGAAGGTCAGTGACTGATGATGATGACGGGTAAAATTAAGAAGGTTAAAAATTGTGACTCAGGTGAAAGAAAATCTCAACCAAATCTGAATTCATTGAATGGAATGACCCACTGAAGCTTTATTTGTTACATCCTTCATAGCCTTTGTGGTGAGTTGCCCAAGGCTGGCTGCCAGGTGCCCACCCAGCTGTGCTCTCATTCCCTCTTCTCAACAGCAGGGAGGAAAATGAGATGAAAAGGCTCATGGTCAAGATAAAGACATGGAGAATGTTTACTGATTCCCACCATGGGCAAGACAGGCTCAGGGAAATCATTTAGTACAAATCAAATTATGCTTGGATAGTCTTCCTGCCCAACTCAGGCCCTTTTTTCCCAGCCTCAAGCTCACTCCTTCATCCCCTCACCACAGTGGGGCAGGGGACGAGGAATGGGCGGTTGTGGCCAGCCCATGACATTCCTTCTCTGGTGCTCCCTCCTCCTCACACGTTCCCTGCTCCAGCAGAGCTCCTCCATGAGCCAGTTCCCACCAGGAGAAGGTGCTCCTGCGTGGGCTCTCCCTGGGCTGCATTTCCTTCAGGACACGTCCCCCTGCTCCGGCGCGGGGGCTCCGTGGGGTGCCTGCTCCGCTCCGGTGCCTCTCCGTGGGCAGCACAGCAGCACCTGCTCCGCCACGGCTTCTTCAAACCTTCCACAGGCCTCAGGAGGAAGATCTGCCTTGACACCTGGTGAAGCTCCTTCCCCCCACCTCGGTCTCCACAGGGCTGTTTCTTGCTCTTTTTCCCCCCCCAGATCCTCCCTGCTGTGCAGTGGTAAAGTGAACCTGTCTTCCCAGAGGGATGGAAAGAAGACACACATTCATTCCCTTAAAGGCAGTTTCTCCACAAAAGCCAAGCTATCTCTCTGCCTGAAATAATTATCTAGATGTTTAAACTGAAGTCCTGTGAATAACCTCAACTTCCACAAAAATGCATTTTAAAAAGATTCAAAAAAAACAATTAAGTTTTTGCAATAAACAGGAATATCATGCTTTCTTAATGCAGAATGTAAATGATTGCACTGCTGAGAAAAGGGAAAATTAAGTCTTCTAAGTACCCAATGAACAGGAGTGGAACAAATTTTCTCTCTTCAAATATATCCTTATAGTAATCTGAGGAGAATACTCCCATGATTGTGTAGCGATTTCTTCAAGACCTATTCAATTCCTTATTGTTCAGCTTACAGTGCCAGAAAAAAAGGCCTGTTAAAGTTAACATCTGCTAACTAATCATGGAACAGACCATCCCAACATTCCACAGGGTTTGAACATTGCTATGAATTTTGATTACTATCAACTTTGGCTGGATTAAAGAAGCACTTTACTGTGAGACTTTTGAAACCTACAAAAACTCATTCCTTTAGAAGAAATGCTTCTAAAAAGAAACATTCTCATTCTGGGTTCAGAACATATGACCTAGCATTGCAAGCATGCCTAGTATTAAAGGTAGGAATAAATCAATCTGGTGAACTGTCTTCCTCTGATTTTTTCATTAAATATTTCATTTTGAGAGTGTTAACATCCCACAGTAGATTCTGGCATGCAAGTATTGTTTGGATGGGCTGCCGTACAGATTTGTTCTTCTGAGTCCCATTCCATGTGTTTTGCTTGCCTGACACTGAGAGTACATCCATATTTGCTGGATTTCCAGTTCGTGGGATCATTTTCTTTGAGGTGATACACTCATATTTGAGTGAGGCAATCCAAGATGTGCTTCTGAGCACCTCTTGCCCAGCTGTGCTTCGGTTGGAGCTGTGTGTGCTGTGCAAACAGAGCCCCCCCAGAAGCCAATTGGATTAGACAAGCTTTCTATGAAGCCATGGATTTCATATCTCTGCATTAGGATGGGATTCATTTGCACACTCTGCTTGATAAATTACAACCTGCTGAGCAATTCTTCACTGTTTCCAGTGTATAATGTGTAATTTACACTAACTGGGATAATTCTCTGACAAACACACAAACAATGCATGCACACTCAGAGCTTGTTTTTTACTATTTTTCCAACCTTTTGATTCCAAAGTACTTTCCTTTTAAAATTAAAAATCCACAGTATTAACCACAAAAACCACTCCCTCATGACAAGAATAAAAACTCATTGCAAGAACATTGGATACCTCACTGTACTTCTGCATTTAACTGGAATGAAACTCTCTCCCCCCAGGAAAGGTCTCTGTCCCTCTTGCTCCAGAGAAACTTGTGTTCTGGGAGGGCTGAGAACTCAGAGGATGCCAAACACACCAGTCAGATCATATCCATCAAAAGAGGGACAGCCAAAGCATTATGTCAGAGTCCTGTCAGTAACTGGGGAGCACAACGAGGGGACGTCCCGGGCACTGAGCCTGTCACAGGTGTCACCACCACAACCACAGGACCACAGCGTCCCGTCCATCCAACACGTCATTTCTCCCCTGCCCCTTTAACAGAAATACACATGGAACTTAAATTTCGACACCACCACAGCTAAATTATAAAGAAGGGATTATTTCAGCCAATTTTCAATAGCAAAGTGGGTGGTCCTCAAGACTTTTTATAAATACCCTTCCAACATTTGTGTGAAAAGTTGAATAGGAGACCACACAACAACCAAGGATTATGTGGCACCGCTCTAAAGGGGAAAGGGAGGAGAATCAAACATTTCTTGCCCAAGGTTTGTTACTGTGGGATACTATTATGTGAAGCCCTTCAGTTCATATAGAACATCGCATTAAATTACATGGCAAGAATGAATAACTGCTTTGTCACTTACAGAATCACACATTATTTTGCTTTTTAAGGATTGTGAAAAGTGAAATAGTGTACCAAACTCCATTCCAAAAAGCTCTGGTTATTTAAATCCAGTCTGCATTTCACCCAAGGTATTCCCTTTGCATAAAAGTTTAAAGGCTCCTAAGGCTGCGAAGCCAAATACCACAGGAGTTTAGGTATGAGCCAATTAGGTTTCCAGCAATGTTAAAACTGGACACGTAACTGCACAGCTCAGTCTGACGTCATAATGAACATGCAGTTTACAGCCACCATTTTAATGACATTAACTGATAGCAGAGCCAACCAGGACAGGAGAGGTCACAGTCAGGAATACTGGCTTCAGTTCCTGCTGAGAGAATAAAGTATAGAATTGTATATTGTGGGACAGTTCTGTTCCAAGATACATGTAAAAACCATCTTGAAGCCCAGAGCTGGCACTGAAATTTAGTGTGAATTGTTCCACGTTTTTGGAAGACTTTCGAGTCACAACTGAGATGGAAATAATCAGACAATGGTCAAAGTGCAGTCAAAAGTCCAGGAATAGGAAATAAAACAGCTCAGTAACAAACCTCACTGGTTTTATGTGGTACTAAATCCTGTTTAGCCATCAGGCAATATTCTTCCAATCTCAGAGTGCATAAGGAACTAGAGAATAAGAATACTTAAAACCTAAAATGATCGTTCTTCTATTGAGTAGGATATTTGGCTTTTTATGTGACAACAGCAGAGATACCAAAAAAAGGGCTCCTACAATTCTCAAATGTGTGTGAATCCAGCTGAAGCTCCAGACAGATTTAATGGCCAAAGGCATAGCTTGGTTTACACCTTTAGCAGTTATAGGGGTGCTGAGGATGGCAATAAAGGCAAGGCACTTCTTTAGAAACACACTCCTAACACCACATGCTCTGCTCTGTCGCTGCCATCCCTCCAAAGCACAGGATGTTTTCCTCAGCAGTCATCCCAGAATAGCTGCACTGATGGTAACTCATGTACAAAATCATTGTAACTCATGTGTACAAAATCTCTACAAGCAACAACTCAACTTGCAGGCTCCACTGGCACTTCACAGCCTCCCCTGGTGCAGGGGAAGGACCTCTAAAGAGCAGCCAGCCAGTAATACTCCTGGATGGACAGAACAACTGGAAGATCTAGAAAAGACTCATTTTCACTGGAACTGTAGCTAATTTATAAACTGAAATCCCAGGGGCCTTCATCTTGCATCATGCAATGGGATGCAGCCAAGTTCTGCTTCCTGCAGGGAGGGAAGAGGCCAGGGGGTATAAAATATGCCACCTTTCCCAGAGCTTCCTTATCACTACCTGTGAAGCACTGTGCCTGCTTTCAATCACTTCTGCTGATTGCCTACTATTAATGTCACTCATTCTCTTAAGCAATTAAGCCACCTCTTTCTTAGATGTGCCTTTGTCTCTCCCTGGCACATTTCCTTGTCTAATCCTCTTTTCCAGATGGCATAAGGACGCGAGATAAGTGTTGCTAAAAGTTGCTTAGCAATGCAACACATGCAAGATTTGGAAATGCTGACGTCCACATAAGCACTATCTCTACATCACACATTTCTGCAGAGAAACAAAGGCGTGAACACCCGCAGTGACACGGGAGCCTCCAGAAAAAGAGCCACCGGTGCCCAAAGGGAACAGGGAGAGGGAAAAAGGGAAAGCTCCAAGCTCCCAGTGATGGGATGAGTTACACTGCGGGTGGTTTGTTTGTGTTTGGTTTGGATTTTAAACCAGAACTGGAAATCCTGCTTTAAACACATAAACCCCCTCGTGTTTTAGCAAGACCCTGCATTTTCTGTGATTCAGAGACACAGGATGCCACAGACACAAAGCCACTGCAAGCTGCTGATAGAGACCAATCCACAAATGGATGCCCCATCCCTGCAAGTGTCCAAGGCCAGGCTGGATGGGGCTTGGAGCAACCTGGGACAGTGGAAGGTGTCCCTGCCCGTGGCAGGGGTGGGACTGGATGGGCTTTAAGGTCCCTCCCAACCCAAACCAGCCTGGGATTCTACAAAGAGTTCATGACAAACAGGAACTGATAAAGGCAAAGCTGTTTATCATCAGCTTGGTATCAACCCTACAAATCCTCCTCTCCTAAGAATCACTGATAGGGAATTTATTCCTGCAATTGCACCATGTAATTGTGGATTGTTTCTAAACTCTGCAGTAAATGTGTTTATATGGAATTTATTTAAACTACAATTAAATGCTACGGGTAATAAATAAGAACATTTAGTACACGAACAGTAGTAATTTCACAGGGTCATATTATCATATTAATTCATTTCTGCAGCAGCCTACGAAAACAGGTTGGCATGACTCATTTTGTGTTTGAAAAACCTGAGATGTTACGAATTTATTCATCATGGAGAACAACTTTGAAACAGCTAGTTCTGAGAAAACAACTGAACACTAGTAAACTGACTACAGAAATTCACACGTAGCTTTACTCAGGGTAGTCTCTTACCAACCAGAATTTAGTGGTCCCCTCCAAAAGCCATCAAAACAGAGCTCAACACTTATTAGTGGAAAGATTCACTCATGGTCTTTAAATCAGAAATAGTTTTATTTCTATTTTTACATCATATTTCCTTATGGTGTAATCATAATCAAGATTTGGGAAGATTTATCGTATCTTCAAATGTCCTATTACCCACTCACACACAGCCTAATACTAAATAATGGAAATTGCAAGAATTTAAATAATTTGCACTGAACTGAAGCCATGATGAGTGTTCTGAGCAGGTACCTGAGATGGATTCCTGCAGGTGAGGAAGCCCAGAAGGCCGGGCACCTGTTTGTGTGGTTAACAGGTGTGTCAGACAGCAGGGCTTTCTCAGGAACGAGGACAAACCACACTCAGCCAAGGCACACAAGGAAGCAGCCACGGGGACAGAATGGAACGAGGCAGCAGCCAGAGAGGAGGGATCACAGGGAGGAAACATTTTTATGGCAAAAAAATGAGTGTTTTCCTTCATTAACCTCTGCAAACTTCATTCATGTGTCATTGTTTCCTTCCATTCTCAAACCTGTGCACAAAAAAATGCATGAAAAGCAGACAGGCCACCACGGGTCACTGGGGGCTTTATTAAAATATTTTTAAAACCATCTTTCAGAGACTCTGCTTCATGTTCCCTATTATGCAGTTATAGTTTCTGTCTCACACCCCTTCACAACATTTTTACCAAATGCAAAACCAGTTTTACTGTTAAAAAGGAGCTAAATCAGAGTTGTTTGCTATTATTAATCTCCTCTGTTGATAGTTTTAATTATTGCTTGTTAACTGGATATTTAATTGACCTGAATCTCTGAAGATTCCCAGACTGCAATGTGCTGTTAACTGACAGCATCCAGTCACTAAAAAAATTATCACTTGCCAAGGATTGATTCAAAAATCTGGCCCTGACACTGCTGCAGCTGAAACTGAGGACAGATTAAACATTCATGCCATGATTCAATCCATTCTATACCCTGCAGAAGTAATGCTGGGAAACCCTAGAGCTTGAAATATTTGCCCATGTTTTCTTACTCCAGCAGATTACTTCAGGATGTCCACGGAACTATTTCAGAAGAGGGAAAAAAATCCCAGATTTTTTCAAAATCCGAACAGTTTTACACAGTTTTCAGGCACAGAACTATCTGTGAGATGTCAGGGTGCACTGACTGATCAGAAATAACTTTTGTTGTTCACTGAGATAATCTGACCAAGGAAACAAACTTCAAAAAATCTCACGTGCAAAACCTTATGTACACAAAGCAGACAGAATTCTCAGATCCTTAACTTAAAGATCCTTCTTTGGGCACCAAACCAAATTCTGCCATTTATGTTACGACCAGGTTTGAGTACCCTGGGCTGCTCAGCCATAATTCCTCCACTGATATTTTTAAGGTCCTTTCCAACCCAGACTGTTCGAGGATTCTGATTCTTTCCAGGATTCTTTTCTTTCAGGAAAGAACAGGAATTCTTTCCTGTTTATTTTCCAGAAGGCAGGTTAGCTCTTCCATAAATCTATGATAATCTATGCCAAGCAAATAAATATAGAATTCTAAACAGCTTAAAAAAAAAAAAAAAGCCCAAATTTTAACCTATTATTTAGCTTGAAAAAAGGGTATTTATGTTCTTACTGTTTCATGTTCAGCTGTATGATTTGAATGCAGTATGTGCTGAGGAATCACTTGTATTAAGGCAGTGTCTTTAAAGTTATATATAATAATACACAATTATGTATATTTATGTGTAAATATATAATAGTTATTATATATTATATATTTATACAAATATATCAATATATTATATCATTTGTATATTAATAGATTTAATTTTTAACCTATTTATTATATGTATGAAATAAGTACACTCATATACTTGTATACTATAAATACTAAATCAATAGATTTTCAGAAGTGCCAGGACTATTTCTTTCGGCGTCTTGTCACTTTCGCGCAAGTATTAAGTATAAACTTTAGCACTAAATGCTGCAGCCACGAAGCCTGAAGAATTTAGATTTAGCCCCAAAACAGATGCTGGAGAGACGCCCAGTGGTGCCCAAAGGCGGTACAGAACTGTTCGCAACAGCCTCGTGGCAGCGAATCCAGGGAAAATACATGATGATGCCTGGGGTTCGTTTATCAGTGTTTCTGTTCCAGGGGAACAAACGCACCTCAGCACGTGTAGGCATGTTTGTGTCACCTCTTTTTCCAAGGAACGAGTATTTCTTGTCTTCTCCTACTGATTTTTGATTCCCAAACGTTCACGTGCTCATGGAATAAAATACACTGAACTCCTTAAAACTTTAAGTCCTTCAACAGCTTGGGCCTCATCCGGTGAGGGGCCGCCGCTCGGCTCGGTTCGGTTCGGGCTCGACTCGACCCATCTCGGTAGAGCTCGGCTCGGACTCGGCTGAGTTCGGCTGGGCTCGGTTCGGCCCCGCCCTCGGCCC
>WAAG01038677.1:64469-119111 GCA_013390105.1 Tichodroma muraria | reverse complement strand
CAGCCCCGCCCCGCCCCACTCTGCTCCGTGCCGAGGCGGCGCAGCTCCTCCCCGTTCATTGTACCGAGTGTCCCGCCGCGCCGGGGCTGAGCCGTCCCGGGGAAGGGACTGCAAGGGGAAGTCCCCGCTTGCGCGCACAAGCGAGAAGCGCAGGTGCTGCTCAGCTGCTGTTGCAATGGATAAAATTAAATAGTGCTTTTTTTTAGTGTGAAAAACCCATCTGAGCGACCAATGGGCTGTTTCCCCGTGGTTGTCCATTCACCTAGTTCTTAATAAATCACCTTACTGTGTTGCTCTTCAAAGACATTTCTATGAGATAAGGTAACTTGAATGAGTAATGTGGTTTTGCTAGTTATTTGCTTCATTTCTGTTTTAAATTTAAGGAAATCTGTGTCATATGCAGAGTAGTGCCCAGATTCTTTACCTCTGTGTGATGATGTGAGGCTTGAAGTAAATATTCTTACTGCCGGAGGTTCTGCTTTTTAGAACTCAGCGATCAGTGGTGTTTGTAATGAAATTACCATAACAATTGTGGGGAAAAGCGTAATTGTTCAGGCCGTACCTTCGCTTACGTGGTGTTTTCAGCAGAGAAAACTGCTGTAATAGGGTTTCGTTTTAGTGGCAGCCTCAGTTCTGCTGGTAGCAAACTATTCCCTCGTTGGTTGTGTTAATCCGTGTGTGTGCCTGGCTGTGCTGGAGTGGCTGGAGGGCGGTCACGGCTGCTTGTGCTGGGCAGTGATTCTGATGTTACACTTACAAGACCGAGGGAGAGAGGCTTTTCACAAGGGCCTGGAGTGACAGGACGAGGGGGACTGACTTAAAACTGCCTGAGGGCAGGGTTAGGTGGGATATTGGGAAGGAATTCTTCCCTGGGAGGGTGGTGAGGCCCCGGCCCACAGGTTGTCCAGAGATGCTGTGGTTGCCCCTGGATCTCTGGAAGTGCCCAAGGCCAGGTTGGACGGGGCTTGGAGCACCCTGCGACAGTGGAAGGTGCCCCTGCCATGGTGGGAGTGGAATGGGATGATCTTTAAGGTCCCTCTCAACCCAAACCATTCTATAGTTCCATGATTATAAAAGAGAAATTGCAACTGTCTAGGTTTAATCATTCCCTTAAACCAACACAACCCGGTGTTCTTAACTGTAAACTGCCCTCAGAGCAGTGCCAAGGACTCCTGCTCTTGGTAATTGTTCATTACAGGTGTTCTTCCAGCAAAGTTTTAATGTGGTAAGAAATATTACCTTAAATTCTAGTCTGTGTCTTGTGATTAAACTGAGCC
Source organism: Tichodroma muraria (assembly GCA_013390105.1). Taxonomy (NCBI): domain Eukaryota; kingdom Metazoa; phylum Chordata; class Aves; order Passeriformes; family Sittidae; genus Tichodroma; species Tichodroma muraria. Next base: position 117,834 of record WAAG01038677.1, on the reverse strand, counting down.
CCAGAGAGCTTTCTCCTCAGTAGAACTGTTGTGTTTCTTGGTCTGCTCTGGAAAAACCGTGTGCATGATAAACAGTCATACATAATCACATATAATAGAATTTTTTACACCAAGCAAGATCCCTGCTCCAGCATAAAGCCTTCAGTAGTCTCACACACATGATTTTCCACTTGCTCTGCACAGGATAACATTTACAGGATTGTCTTGTAAGGTCTGCTTGTAGCCCATATTTGCTGTGAATGTATCTGTAGAATTAATATTGAGATCACGAGAATTTTCATTGGTCTCTGATAAATTATTCTGTAATTCTAATTAGTTGAATAACTTTTTGTTATAGCTTTATACTTCAGGACATTAAAAAATACCCCAAAATTAAGCACCAAATGATGCTCAGCTGAGAGCGCTGAACAATTTCTGCCCGCAGAGAGTGGGGAGAAGAATAATTTCTTCTCTTTGCCTGTAATGGAAAAGTGTGTATATTGTATGACTTTCTACTCAATTCTTTTCTTTTAGCTATAGCTTGAATCAAAGTGGACTCAGCTCTTGAAGCTGCCTAATGCATCCCCTTAGCTTTTGAATTATAACAGGGCTTCTTTTTTTCTACTTTCTAATTATTCCGTAGGATGTAGTTTTCAGATGTTTACAGAGAAAATACACAGCTTTAAGGTTTTGTGCCTCCTCAGATTGTCCTTAATCTTAAATTTTCTGCAGCAGTCACTGTATTGCAGCATCTAAGACAATTCACTTTTTTTTTTTTAATTTATGAATGTTTCATACAGATTTATTATCCTCTGAGGCTCTTGAGTAGGGTTGAATGTACTCCCGGTATCCCAGAGTTACATAGTCCCACCCACAGATGAGGATTCCAGGAAGTAATGCCAGGGATTGCTCTTGGTGATGTGGCAAAATGTTTCTGCTTAGGATTGATCCACTTTATTTGGCTTCTATCTTGAAGTGAGCTGTAAAACTCACTGATAAGAAAAATAAAGCTCTTCCATTGGTAGCAGAGGCATGGAGTGAAAAATAATCCCCTTGGGTAATATTTTATCTGAGTTCAGGCTCTTGGCCCTTTGACTGTACAGTTTTGCTCTTGTATAAAATTTTTCTGTCACAGCTCAGATCTTGGTGTTCAAGAGACAGAGAAACTCATTGAAGGATTCCAGCGTGGGGAGCATTTTGGGTTTGGTGCTCTGGCAGAGTCTGAAACCACTGATGTGCAGAGTCCTGAATTTATTTATTCACTGTGTAGTTACTCAGTATTTAAAATCCTAAGCAGCTTTTTTTTAAAAGATCTACTTACTCTGGTTTTGTTCTTTGCCTGAGGTAGCAGGAGGAAGGTGCTGCAGTTCATGTCTCGCTGCTTGGGGGTTGTACCTCAGCCTGTGCCTTTGGGAAGGTGACAATGTCCAGCTGGGCTCTTCCTGAATTTCCTTATGGACCTCTTTATTTCCATCCCCACAATGCACTGGATCCTGTCTTGCCTTTGTAAAATACCCTGTTCTTTGCTTTCTTGGACAAGGAATTTTCACTCCTTTTGGCATAAATGTCCTCTCTTTAAGAATGCTTCATTCAGAGTAATTTGTTTCAAACAGGACAAGCCAGAAGAATATTATGTGTAAATGCTGGTTCAGAGAATCAGAGTGCTTTAATCCTCCCTGAGCGTAGATTTTGGATTTCAATGTTCCCTTGTCCCATGTTTTGTTTCCACAGCCACCATGTCAGAAGGGGACAGCATTGGGGAGTCTGTGCATGGAAAACCTTCTGTGGTCTACAGATTTTTCTCAAGACTTGGACAGGTTGGTTTTGTGAAGGATTTTTCTGACTCCTTTAGAAGTAGCAGATCTCACTGCAGCTTCTTGAACTCACTGCTCATTGGCTGGGTTGTTGAAATGCTACAGTCTATACAAAAGATTTCTTTTGAAGACTTCTAAAATAGATAAATATCTATAATAAATGGCTCACTGGAGTATTTAATGGGCATATGAGTGGCATTGCACAGTGAAAATATGTTGTTACTGTCAGAAATGAGGAGTGAGTTCAGATTTCGTTTCAGATTCATCTTAGGGGAACCAACTTGTGTGAAATACAGAAAATTTAAATTGCTTTGCAATGCACTAAGCATTAGGGTTTTATTTTTTTCTTTGTGAAAATACAGAAGCTTGTAAGGATAGTTCTGTGTAATTTATTTGTAGTAAAGAATACAGATGTTTCATGTTCCTCCCTTTCCCAAAATACTCCTCCCAAGCGCTTCCTTTTGCCTATACTACCCTCAAATGAGCTTTATCCATTGTGCATCAGGTCTTTTACAGTATTTATTATTTACTGTGCCCTTTGTTTCCTCCAGATCTACCAGTCCTGGTTAGACAAATCCACCCCCTACACCGCAGTGCGATGGATCGTAACGTTGGGGCTGAGCTTTATCTACATGATTAGAGTTTATTTACTGCAGGTAAGAGAACTGGATTTGATGCTGAAGTAGTTCCAGGTATTATTGCTGGTTTAATTTTGATGTTAAGAATGTTTCTGAAGTGTGCTGTTACTTTGGAGTCATGTGTGGTATCGTTCAGTACGTGGCAGGAGGTAAATTGTGTAGTCTGAAGAGAGGTTACATCCTGTGGGTGTGGAAGTTGCTGCTGCAGAGAGAAAAATTTGTGAATAGTTGAGGATATTCATCTGATGGCAATCTGAAATCACAAATTAAATCTCTGAAAACGGTTGTAACTAAGTTTTTGCTTTTATATTAAGACTGTGTGACAACATGCTCAGAGCCAGGGGTTCCTTGCTGTCATGAAAACCATAAAGAATGGCTTTGTCAGCATTTCTCTCCCTGCAGTCCAGGGGCAGACTATTCCCCACTAATCAGATGTTTCTGTTCCACACCAGTCTGCAGTTCAGTTAAGAACTTGGGAACTGTTATTCCCCAAAACTGGAGATTACAGAATGCGAAATCTTTACAGGTCATAGTAGTAGGAACATTTCAGACACTGAAGGCTGCAGAGATGATTAAAAAGGGGATGGTTTTATGCTCTTTACTACTTTTGAAGTCCACATCTTGAACATGGAAAACCTGGGTGCCAGATCATGGTTTCATGTTCAATCTGTCACTACATGAGGGATTTGCTCTCCTGTTGTGTTCTAAGACTTGTTTTGATCACTGAGAGTTCTTGATATTTTTATAAAAGAAAAAAAAAGAGGAAAAAGAAAAGAAAGAAGAAGCTTTCAGTTAATGTGAGGACATATAAAAGCTTCTCAAGGAAGCAGAAAACCTGGGTTGTTTAATCTTGTTAAAAAGTCAGTATCAGAAAATGATTTTCAGGAGGATTTTACCCTTGTCTTTTCCTCCCTCTTCAGGGTTGGTACATTGTGACATATGCCTTGGGAATCTACCACCTCAACCTCTTCATAGCTTTCCTGTCGCCAAAGGTAGACCCCTCACTAATGGAAGATTCAGGTATGAGGAAAAGTTCCTTTTTCAGTTACCATCATTTCAAACTTGGTCGGACTTTCAGCTCCTTCTGTCTGACATAGTAGTGTAAAGATAATGCAATTTTAGCACTACACTGTAGTTTTTAGACCTGAAAAAAATCGATACAACTTAACATCAAGAGTTGCTATAAAATTTGTCCTTTTTCATGGGACTTGAACATGTTCCATATTGTACTAGTTTTCTGTGTTTTAGAAGGAGGTTTGTGTGACTTAAGCTCTCCCCATAGTAACTCAAGTGGCCTGACATTCCTATTCCCTATTTTCTTTAAAGGAATCTGTGTTAAGTTTATTGTAAAAAATCTATGTGAACTTACATTAAACCATCAACTCTTAACTGGGATCTGTGTGTAACAGTGGAAATTGGGTGTGGTTTTGTTTTCTGATTTTTTTTTTCTTAAGATAGAATGTAAAAGAAAAACTGGAGTCTGAATAGTGTAAAAAAGTACTGTCAGGAGGTTTATGGTTTGGTTTCTTTTCTGTTCTTTTTAGATGATGGGCCTTCCTTACCTACAAGGCAAAATGAAGAATTTCGGCCTTTCATTAGAAGGCTCCCAGAATTCAAATTCTGGTGAGTGGATCCATCTACCTGTGTTCTGTTTTTGAAAAACACAAATATCTGCATGACATTAGTAGTAGCTGGGCTTGAAGGATTAATTGTTATTATTATTTTTTCAGGCACTCTGCCACTAAAGGAATCCTGGTTGCTATGGCTTGTACATTCTTTGAGGCTTTCAATGTTCCTGTGTTTTGGCCAATCCTTGTGATGTACTTCATTATGCTATTTTGTATCACTATGAAGAGGCAAATCAAGGTAACTGGGCAAGAACAGAGAATTTGTGATGTCAGGATTTATAGCATTGCACTAAACTGGCCATTCAGTGGAGCCCTTCAGGGGTTAAATGTGGTGCACACACTTTTTTACTGGAGGAACTCCAATAACTAATACTTGAACATTAATTGTTCAAGTGGGGCATGTTTACGGTGTTGAGCAGATTTTACAAAACTTTGTTTTCAAAAAGTTTTGACTTTAGAGTGCAGTGTCAGGGTTTTGTGCAGGTTCTCATCCTCTTCCTGTGGCTATTTTGGATGCAGAGGTGTTCAACCATCTCTGGTGAGTGAAAAGGGCAGTTTTCACAAGGTGGTATGAGAAAGTAGGTGGAGGAAAGAGAAAGAACATAGGCAAGTGATTCAGAGCATTTTAACAAATTACTTATGGTTTGTTAGCATTTTAAAAAATAACTGTTTTTTTCCCCAGACATTCCCAATTTTGGACAGGTACTGTGATTCGAAGTGGTAAATAAAAGATGAAAGGGTAGTAAAGAATTAGTACCTCTGTGCTCTCTTGAGTTTCCTGTGGTTCCCCAATCAGTTATCTTCACTGTAGTGTACAATTTGTTGGGTAACCCAAAATCTGAGATTTATGAAACTCATAGTCCTGTTTAGATTTAAAGTGCTGTGGGATTAGCTGTTTCATTACCTTTACTAAGAACTCTCTTTCTGGAGGACTCAGTAATTTACAGTGTGCATTACAAACCATTTTTTGTAAATATTATGTAACTTTCTTGCCTCAACAACTGCTGTTTTCTCTTTGCAGCACATGATAAAGTACAGATATATACCCTTCACACATGGCAAGAGGAAATACAAAGGGAAAGAGGATGTGGGGAAGACCTTTGCTAGCTAGGAAGAAGCAATCAACCTGTTGACCAATTCTACTGCTCACTAAAGGAACGATTTTGAGCCATTGTAACAATGCCTTTTTTCTTCATAAAAGTGATTAACAGAGTGGTGACAAAGCAGTTGAATTTTCATTTTACGAGGATCTTGCTATTTTTATCTGAAATATCAGTTTCTCGAGGAAACTGGCATTCTAACCAAATTGCATTGAGTTTATTCTCTTTTTTAAGAAGTTGGAGAAACTTTGGATAATCCCATGGATTTGGGATAATGTATTTCTTTCAAGATCCGTTGCACTGGAGAGGTTAATGGCCTAGAGTTGGATATTTTTACATAGTTCTCCTGCTCAACATCACCCTGAAGTGCTGTGCACATCTGTGGAGGAAAGTGTAAGCTGGCACACGTGATGCTGTTTTCTGCTTCATGGCCGTGTGCTGTTTTCATAGAAAAATTCAGTAGACCTAAATTAGATGCAGAACTTAAGCCAGTTTCCTAAATGCATGGTATTACTGAGTTACAACCAAACAAGTATAGTTAGGAATAAGAAATTACTAAATTATGGGGTTTGCAGTAGGGCAGAAATACTCGTTTAGCTTCAAAAGCAACTCGTTTGTGTTGGGTTTTAATGCCAGTTTCACTGTTCCATCTCCCAGCAGATGCTAAAATTGGGCTCTTTCGTGATGACTCAGAACTTTGTTCAAGCTCTATCACAATTTCCTTTGAGGACCTGGAATTATAAAAATATATATTTTAATTGTTATTAGTTGGAGTTTCTTTCATACTCAACGGTTTCTCGAATAATTGAAGTTGACTTCATGCAGCCCCACAGGATGTACCAAACTGGCCAGAACAGACAGTGGTGGGGGTTTTAACACAGATTTTCTTTTTTTATGGGGGAAAAAAATGAGAGATAAATGACCTGCATGTAAACTTTTTCATGTGATACAACTGCAGTTTTATTAAGTGACTTTTTAATTCCAAAATTTATTAAAAGACAGTGTTCCCCTTTACTTGTTCTCTATCTTTATATACATCTCTTGATCTAACACTATTTATGACTCCTTGTCAATAATGGTTTCCCTCAGTTTACCTTCATGCAATGCCTTTTTCATCTCTTCAGGGAGCATTCACTTGCAGAAGGTAGGAAAAGATTAGCTCTTGGAAGATTCTGAATGGAATTCAGCAGCTACAGCAGACAACCAGTTGGAAATTGTATGTAGGCACCTTTTCCTCTGATCTTGTCAATGAAGGCTTTGTGGAGCTCTGGAATTCAGTAATCCTGGGAAAGTGACAGGTAGTTTTAGCTCACACTGACCTGTGGCTTTTTGTTGGTTTGCATGTGCTTGTTTTAATAGCAGTGTGGAAAGCAGGAATGTAAGCACTTAAAATTACGGAGACAGCACCCAGAATGGACATTATAAAAGTACCAGTCCTGGATGCTCATGGTTTGTTGCCTGAAAATCTGAAAGCCTTGACTTGGAGAAGCTGTTTTCAGGCTTGCTGGAGTTTCTGAATATGGCTGAATCAGGGAGAAAAATGTGACATTAATACTGAAATTACCAGCTGGGAGGACTCCTACTAAACAAGAGTGTTAATTACATCCATTGCAAATCTAACATTTTTTACCTAAACTTTGAGGTTTAGTTTAGGTAAGTTTAGATTGATGCCTTCCTTTTGGGAAGGCAGATGCCCTGCATCCAGTGGGATTAAGTTTTCCAACATGGATTGTAGGAGCTGTTTGGCCAACAGTGCAGTTCCCCAGCTGCAACTCAGCCTGCCATGGCCGGGCAAGTCTGATGGCATTTTGTTAAACTTTGCTCTGCTGTATCACTTAAAAATGTTAAAACTTAATTCCCCTCAAAGAATGCATGAAAAACATGGCTGGACAGCTTCAAAGCCACTTCCCAGTCACCAGTTCCTTCCTGTTTGTTTTCATGTGCAACAAAATGTTTTCCCTTACTGTTTTATGAAGGAGCTGAGGCAGTGATTTCCTTAGGTAGTCTGTTCTGATTTGTGATATGGATTATTTTTCTTCCACTGTTGCCTTGACAGTTAAATAGGTGAGGAATGCCTCCAAGTTTTCTGATGTTAGAAGGGATGGTATCACTTCTGTAGCGATGCTGAAGTGTTCACATAGTTACCAGCAACTATTTTTTATTCCATTTATAGATGCAATGAAAATTTAAACTAAATTTACTGGGTTATTATGATAACACTTGGAGATTTAATTATTAACTGGATAACCATGATCTCTGCAGTGCAAATACCCATCTTAAAAGTGCTTTTAGTGTAGCACACCTAGCCCTGCCCCTGAGTCCACATTCAGTGCCATTTTTCAAAGATTTATTGAAACTAACTCATGATGCACAGGCTGGATAACCTGGGTTATTTTCCCTACCTGTATTTGAAAAATACAAATAAATTGATCTTCTGCATCTTCTATCATGCAAGAATGACAAGGTGTGTTAACAACTAACAATCTTTTTCCCTGTGCTTCAGGGATATTGGTAATACCCCTGGGCTTTGGAAAACACCCCTTGTTACATTGCTGTAGCCTCAGTATCTGGAATATGTGCTGAGAAGTCTCCATTGCTAATAGTGATGGAAAAACCTGAGTTTGGAAGCTGAGTGTTAACAGATCAGCGTGCACAGTCTGCATTACTGGGGCTTTGCATTTGTTGCTTCTGTTGATCTAAGCAGAGTTCAGTTTGTCAAATCACAGAACCTTGCTTTATTGCAAACACAATGGCACATGGCATTTATAACCAGAACTTCCACTGCACTTAAACTCAGGCTTTGTGTACAGCTGCTGTTCTTTGCCCCTGAAGTCCACTGCATGGACATTATGATGTAGGAGAAAGGGAATCTTAATATTAAATCATGGAATTTTATTAATACCTTAATGATGTTATGGAAAGGTGGAGGACTCGTTATTTACACTGATTCTGATTTATTGTTATTCTGATTCTGAGAATCAAAATTTAAGTTTTCCGTTGTCCAGAATTAAACTTGTGTTAAGCATGTTTTAGAAACCCATTTTTAACATGGGCAAGAGCTACATCAGAAGAGACAGAAGGGTAGAAGCAGAAAGAGCTTTATTCTGTCATACAGGAATGTCATGCCAACTTGCACAAGCACTTTCCAGTTTAATAAAGCCTTTTCTTGGACCAACCCAAGCTGTAGGACAGGTATGAGAGTATGAGCTGGGGCCCTTGTCAGGAGACAGAAGAGGTTCCCTTTACATTTGGTAGTGCCGTAGGTAGATCAGTTTCTGAGGATGAAACTTCTCTCTGCACAGTGGACATTCTGCCTACAAAAAGAAATGGGAGTAGACGGACACATTGAATAGTTCTATTTAAAAAAATCCGAATATAACTGCTTAGCTACTTTTATAAAATAATTTTTCAGTCCCAGCTGCGCTACAAGCTCCCCTGAGCTGGCCCAGTTTAAAGTGCTCACCTTACTGACCTCACCTATGTAATTGTCATTGGATTTCAACACCTCCACAGGTGCTGGTCAGCTCTGGGTGCCCGAGTGAGACCCGGGGCAGCAGCAGCCAGGCCGGGGGGCACCTGGCAGCGTGGCTGTGCCGTGTACTCACCCTGGTGTTGCACCAGGCAGTGATGCACTCCCAGCAGAACAGGTGCCCGCAGGGGGTGGCTGTGCTGTGCCTCCGCTCCTCCAAGCACAGCGTGCAGCGCGACTGGCGCCCCGCAGCCAGCTCCTTGCTCGTGCTTCTAGTTAACACAGGCACAGTGGGGTTAGCTGCACTTCCTGCTCGTCAGAAATCCCGGGAAACACCCGCCTGAGTGTAAACTCCGTAAACCCCGTGCTCAAGTATCAGCCCTTTTCATGAAGGTATCAAAACCACCCAAGCATGAAGTCCAAGACGTGCGCAAAACAGTGAGGAATTAGTTTTGCTAATTAATTGTTACATCAGATTGTAACCTAAATTAGGGTGTCACTGCTGTGTTGTCCCTGTTCATGACAGCTGTGACGTTCCCACCTCTTTCCTAGGAAGTAAGAACCACCTCTTACTTCTGGTGAGCGAGGTTGCGGTGCAGCCTCCACTCCTGCCTTGCTCTCTGCTTCTGTTTGAAGCTGTACATCTGAACTCCAATGGTCAGCAGAAGGTGGAAGAGGGAAATTATTCCAAGAAACTTGTAACTTGAATCAATACTCTGATCTTCTCCTTGCAGTCCTCCAAAATGCAGCTAGAGAATTCACAGAGAGATGTTTTGTTACTGCGGTTTTAGGAAACTGTTCCCCCTCTCCCCACCTGCAATAAACTTGACTTGGGATTCTCATTATGTCCAAAAAATTGACATTTTAGGAGTTCTCAACCAGCTGTCTCTCAGGAGGTGTAACACCTTCATCAGGCTGGACTTAGCTGCTGTCTGCCCATAAAAATTGCAGCTTTAATTGGTTTGGTTTTCTCATGTATCTCTAAGCAAACAGACACTTCTTTCCCACACTGATTGGGAATTGTTGGGAACTCTTCTGTCTGTACACACTTCTGGGCCAGTATGGCTGATGTTTTTCTGTAAAGGTACAAAATTATCTTTGTACACAAAAGTGCTGCCTAAATCTGTACTGGGTGTTGTTCAAAACTGTATTTCCCATGGATTTATCAAGTCACCTCTCACTTCCAGTGTATTTGTGGCAGACAGACTGAAGTTACACAGTATTAAGGTATTAACTTGTGACAATGCATTCATGTTCATTACCTGTAACCACCTGACTGCAGGGACTCATCACCCCCCACATAAAGCAAAATTTTCCCTCTCAGCCCTCTGCTCTGCCTGTATAATCAACCACAGCCAAATTCCTTATCCCTTTTACACATACAGCACCCCAGAAGAGGTGAGAATTCTGCAGTGGACACATCTTCAACCAAAAGCACTTACGTAGGAGATCCCTGTGATCCTTTTGGATAGGTGATAGAAGGTGCCCTGGATGTAGAACACTGCCAGGTGGAGCCGGTGCAGCAGAGGGATGGATTGTTTAAGGACATACACAACTTGGGAGGCTGTTTTCTTCTGCTGCTCCGTGAGCTCCCCAACCTGCTTCCGAATCCAGCTGCGAATTAAGGTCCTGCTGGGAAAGCCAAGTGCTGGGGGGTTCTCTGGGGTCCTGGATTCCCCTGCCTCCATCTGCAGCTCGTGTTCCAGGTGCATCAGTGCCTTTTCCAGGCAGTAGGGTACCACGGTGTGCAGGGAAATGAAGAGGGCCCGACGAGGGAAAGAAGGCACCTTCTTCTTGCTTCGGTCAACCTGAATAATGTTCACATACTCTTCTCCCAGAGTCTGATAACCTAGACAATGTGTGCAACAGAAAACAGGCTGAGAGAGGGCAACTGCAGGACCATTCTGGATGTGGTGAGCAGTAGGGACAGGCTGTTCAGGCCACAACTCAAGCTTTGGAATTTGGAAATAGTTTGTTTTTTTTCTGTTGAATTAAGTGTTATGGTGACATCCAGTATCTACAGTTTTAGGCTTAAAGCAGGAATACTTCTCATGGTGTCATCTACTCCTGCTTTTTTTAAAAAAAATTGTTTTTAGAAAAACATCTATCAGTGTTGATAAAGTGCATTTGAACCCAACCCCGACAATTCTGTCGTTTCATATTTACCAGAAGGCATTTATCCGAACCAAACCAACTCCCACGCTGAAAAGAACTGCTGTTGGGCAGTCTCAGGTGGCCAGGGCACTCCTCAGCTTTCACATACTGGGAGAAATGATAAAAAATGGTAAATGACAGGGATAAATTACCTGACAGCGTGGTCAGCACGAAATAGGCCACATCGGAGAGCAGCTCCACCTCCCTCCTCCACTCCAGCCACGGCCGGGCACCTGCGGGACGGGGGCGCGGCTGTCACTCTGCACCAAATCCGTGCTGATCCGAGCCCTTCCCGGGGAATTCCTCCCAGACTCGCCACCGGCCCCCTCGCCCCCTCCGACCCCCATCCAGAGCCGCGGGGCGGGTGAGGAGGGTGGACCCGCTGGGCCGGCGGATCCCCAACACCCGGGAGGGCTCGGGGTGGATCCAACCTCCCGCAGGCATTANTGCACCCACCCCCCCGCGGGCTTTCCCCGCCAGTCCCCGCAGCGCCGTGCCGGCCCCGCTGCGCAGCCCGGCCCGGTACAGCTCGTCCTTCTGGCAGCAGCGCACCAGACGCGCCGGGCCCGCCGCCGCCGCCATGGCGGGCGGACGGACACGGGGCCTGAGGCGGCACTGCGACCTGAATGCGGCGGAGCACCCGCCGCCCGCGCAGGGATACCCCGTCACTGGGGGCGGGGAAAGAGGCGTGGCCGAGAGAGGGGGCGGGGAACGCCTGCCCGGCCCTGAGGGGGCAAAGGNNNCTGTGAGGGGCAGGAAAAGGGGAGGGAAGAGCGCCAGGGGAGGGAAGGGGCTGTGAGGGGTGGGAAAAGGGGCGAGGAAACGGACGGTGAGGGGCGTGGAAAGGGGAGGAAGAGGCTGCGAGGGGCGGGGAAAAGGGAAGGAAAAGGAGCGGGAAAAGGAGCCCGCGATCCCAGTTGGGGTGGTAAGAACAGTAAAGTTGAGGTCCTGCGTGTTTCGGAACACAGTTCACAAGGAACCCGCAAATCACCGCTCCCCAGGCAGGGAGCGCTCCACAGTCTTGTACAAATGCTCAGCAGCAATGCCTTCCGCAGCCCGGGGTAATTCAGAAGGAAGGTGTACTCAGCGTCCTGCCATTGCTTTTTTAGCAGCTGCGAAAGCCTCCTTGCATCCCTTCAAAGACGAGCTCTTCCTGTGGGCAAACTGAACGAGCTGCCCTTTGTTTTCTGGCGAGCTCTGCGAGCAGCAGCCGCCACCTCCGCACGGCGAAGCTACAAACGCATCAATCAACACGTCCGTGCATCCCTCTCCAGAAGCCTGGTGCCGGGGGATAAAGGCTGCAGGCTCCAGCGTGTGACAGAACTCGGGAGTTTTGCAGCGCCAGAGTCCCCAGATCGGTCCCCCAGCGCCTGCCGGGAGCTCCTTTGTGGCTGAGCCGCTGGGAACAGGGGGGGTTTGGAGTGTTATCAGGATTCCTGATAATTTCCTAATTTATTTAAGGAGTTGACTGGACTCCTGCCTGGCGACTCTTGTCATAAAGCTCACTGGCCTCTCTCGATGCAGACAGCCACAGTCCTGCTAGCTGCCATAAGGCTCTTGCACCTGTGCCTGATGCTTAAAAATAATGCTAATACTTTGCAAAATTTAAAAATAATTAAAACCCATTTAACATAATGATAATAATCTAACAAAGGTAGCAGCATTCTCTTAGTGTTTGCAACCTCTACGTGTGTGTGTGTGTGTGTGTGTATTTACACTCTGAGGTCTGGTACATTCATTTTTGCCAAAACATGTTTGTTTGTTTTTTTCCCCTAGGAGATTTTAATGTTGCATTGTTGTAAATTCAGTTTTTCAGCACGCTAAAGGGAAGGGCCAGTTAAACAGTTCCACATTTAATTAATTTATTTGACAAAACTGCTTTCACTGGAATTAAGGTAGGTGTTTTCCTGAAGAATTTACAGACTGATATGGCAGGAACTCACTGGAAAATTCTGGGAGAGCAGGAGCTTGGTGGGTTTTTTTCTTTCTTTTTCCTGAGAAGTTTAGAGAGGCTCCCTGTGGCCAAACATAACCACAAATAAACTGGATATCTGTAATTCATTCAGTAGCCTATTAGTGCACAGATCGTGGCATCAAAGTAATTGAACTGCACCGGAAGTTGTACATGATAAGTAAAGCTGATAAATCTTACAGATAAGCAAAACATTCTTAATCCCTCCCTCCCTGCTCCAGGCGCTGCTCAATTTTTATTTATTAGGGTGTATGGCATCAATGGAATGGCGGGTTTTCCCCTCCCTGGCTGTAAAATTAATGGAATGAGGGGAAAAACAATTGGAACGTTTTCCGTCGTTCAACAGTAGGGGACGCACCAGCATAAGGAAATGTCCCACGGGAGAAGGGGTCTGGAATGGGGCATTTCCACACTCAGGTCTTGGGGATGTGCTATTAAATAAGAAACTCGAAGCTGCCACCTTAAATTACAGAATTTAAAAAAATATACAAAATTAAAACTAATTGATCAATCGTTGGATCATTTTGTTCAGAATTCTAGTCCAATCTCTCGCGTTTTGATTTTTGTTTAAAGGCAGGGCTGTGTGTATCTCGCACGTCCAACAGCTCAATTGTTAAGAAAAACACCAAACATATTTGTTGCACTTTTACTGAAGTGGGTAAATATGATTTCCTTATTTTATGGGTCAGGAATCCAAAGAAGAGCTCGAGAGGGGTTTTTTTGCAAAGCTGAAATCCTGACTAATGATCTGTTAATTATTAGATTGGAAACCATTTATTAAGCTGAAGGTCGGGCTCCGCTAACAAATGCTAAAACATTTGAAGTGTGTAAGTTCTCTGTATATGCCCATTTTGACTTACTATATGGATTTTATTATATTCTAAAAGTTGTTTTGTGATGTTTTGAAGGGTGGGAGTCCTGTCAGTGTGTTTTGAACTGAGAAGGTGCAGCATGCCAAGCAACCTTCCCATTCTGTGATATGCTTTCTCATATATATATTCATACATAGGTAAAAACACACACGTGCATGAAATGTTAGTTTTTACACTATGATCTGCCAGGAAAATCTGCATCTTTTCCTTTGTATTCTGATTGGTAACGACTTCAGCAAACGGCCATTATCTCTTAAAACGTAGCAGCTGTGGTTTTGATAAAGTTTTGGAAGCCAAGTTTCTTGATTTCCATGCCATGCTTCTCTGCTTTTCCTTCTAACAGACCTGACAGAGGAACGAGCTGCTTCACCGACGTTACCCCAAGGAAGTCCAAAATGTAAAAAAACCTCGGTGCTCAGCAGCGATTAACTTTTCCTCCCACAGGCTACTTGTCTGTGCATCATAAAACCTGATTTTGCCTCTGCGGACCTGTTAGGAGACGAGAGATTCGGAGCGCAGCTTTCAAAGCGGGCACCGGGCAGATGTTTCAGTTTCCAACCTGAAGAACAGGTTCTGCGGATGCGGAGGGAGCGAAGCGTCTGCCGGGCATTGTTACCACCCTCCGATTCCTTTTGCCTCCTCCCCCTTTGAACTCGTTACCCTGGAGCTGAACTGTTTGAACAGGGGCTGGAAAGCCGCTTTGTGACCAGAGAGCCGGGAGCCCTCAGCATGTGAAAGCGGGGCGGGATTGCGCTCCGGGCCCCGCAGGCCGCCCCCGCGCTCCTCCCGCTCGGTCCCGGTGCGAGGGGCGGACGCTCCGCCGCAGGAGCGGCGCAGCCCCGTCCGCGCTGCCCGGCCCGCAGAGACAAAGGTGCGTGCGGCGTTCGCTTTCGGCTCGCTTTGCTGCTTTCTCTTTGCTCACTCCTGGACGTCAGAAACAGAGTTTGTGATTCGCTACCCCAGGAGCATGCACAGCCCTCTTGCTGTAACAGAATTTGCTACTGCTTTTGCTCTTTTTGAAGGAAGAGGGGAAATGGAGAGAGCATCGACGCTTGTTTTATTTTATCATGCTTTCTCTTGTTCATGAAAATGTTCAGGTACCTTGGAATTCCGTTAGTCCTAAGTTTTTAGATTCTCTGAGCTTGTAGGAATGAAGCAAACTGCATTTGTGATTCAAGTTTAGACTTTTCTAACTGGACAACTGCTTTTCTTATGAAAGACTACTGCATTCATTCTGAACTGATAACCTGAGCCTGGAGCTTGCCCAGGTGTACGGAGCCAGAATGAAAACCAACTTGGATAGGAGAGGTTGGATGTAAAATAAACTTCAGGTATTCAAATAAAATACCAGTTTAGCAATAGAATGTGGCTGATTCTGAGACTGAACAGCCAAGTCTTAACTTGGGAGGAAAGACATGCACAACACTTTGAAAAGGTACGCATGATTTCATTTTTGAATTTTCTTTTTTTATTTGTCCATTCTTTTGGGCTATGGAGAAACGATTTTCAGTTCTTTCCTGGCATAAAAATGTGGGTAATGATTGCAGAGATGTGGCAAATAACAAGGATGGCCGGATTGCTGGGGCTGTGTATGCTCCAAATGCCTCAGGCTTCAGGGTTCAGATGTAGATCTTAAACATACCCTGAATCCTCAGGGTGATAATTTCTAGAATCATGTTCTGTTTCATGGTAGAGGTAGGTTGCCTGTTATAAAATAAAAGAAGTAGAGTAAGAGTCACTGCTGGCTGTGGTTGGTTTGAGGTAGGAAATTGATGCCATGTTCAGAATAAAGCTCAAAGTTAACTTGTTGTTCAAAAGAGTGTATGAAAGTTTTGTCTACTGGGAGAGCTTTTTCTGTCCTTACTGAGGGTGCAAAAGCCATTCTGGGAAGAATTCCTTTTTGCCTGATGAGATTAACTGTGAGAAACTGTCCAGTGCGAGTGAGGGGAGGTCAGTGAGTGCCGAGGACACCGAGTTATCTAAATGTGGGCCAGGCTGAGGGATGTCAGAGTCACTGTGTTCTGGTGGCCCCAGGACTGGCTGTGGGGACAGGGAGAAACTTTACCTTGGCTCTGAGCTCTTCAGCAGGAGCACTGCTCGTTACGGGCTCTCTGCTTCGGGCACCGAGGGCTCATTACAGGGAGCAGAGGCCACGACCAGATACAGAAATATTTGTCATGGCAGAGGGCTTTTTTATTCAATAAGCAGTATTTTACCAGAACTGCTTCTGTCATACCCAGTTTTATAATATAAACCTGTATAACTGAATCATGAGACACCCAGGGCTTGGTGGCTCTTATATTTAATGACTGTTGGCAAGATGAGCTCCTATAATGCAGCATATTTTGATTATTCTCAGCCAAAGAACAAGTTTATTCTGGCTTTGCAAAAAAAAGGATGATAACATTCCAGTTTATAGTCAAGCTCCTTCTACATTGTCTGAAAAGGCTTTTGTTTTCATTCATTATTTCTGTAATTTTTCTGAATTAAAAGCTACTCCGTACTTAACCCAAAGTGAATGGTCCTGCAGGAACAACAGAGCAATAAAATATATGGTGTGCAAGGCTCTTCTAAAGTCATGTACTCATAGTTTTAAAACAACACAATCTCACTTTGGTTTTGAAATACAAAAATATTTGTATATTTACAAATATTATATAGCAAAAATATTGCCATATTTAGGAATTGAGGGTTCTCTTTGGTACAGAGCCCTCAGTTCCTAAATATAGCTCAAAGGGGACAACATACTTGTGAATATCACTGGAATTTGTTATTGTTAGTTTGACCAGAGCTGAGAAAATTACTGTATAAATGAATTTGAGTGGGTTAGAGGATGAGGCTGAAGAGACTTTTCAGCAAAGATAATCTTGCAGTTACTAAGGATCATCTGAATTTACTGCAACACAATTTTCATGCACCCAGATATCTCAGTTCTGCATTAGCTATCTTTAAAATGACCCACTTCTTCCCACGTTAAGCTTAAATTGATCCGATCTTAATATTGAAATAGATTCTCCGGTGTTATGCCTGAATCTTCCTTCTCTTCCACTGTCTTGACCTCGTTTGTGAGTTCACCTCTGCTCCCGTTGTTACCTGTGGCCTCGCTGGACGATGGCAAACCTTGTGTCCATCGCTTGTGACAGTTCTGGTGGCGGCTGTGACATGAGCAGTAGGTACTGACCGTGCAGCCAGGCTCAGCTGGCAGGGGAGGAAAGCCCTGCATGACACAAGCCGTGCCCTGTTCCCAGGGGACAGCTATCCATGGCCACTGTGTGCAGCTCCTCAGCCCAGTTTTTGCTGCAAGTCACTGAAATTCCGGTCTCCACATTACTGCTTAAGGCACAGGCTCTAGATCTGTAGGGAAATTCCAAACTTTTTGTTCATTGTTTAATCTGCCTTCATTTCGAGGGGGTGGAGCGCTTCCCCTCAGCACACAGAGCCACTGGATAGGTACTGCACAGTGCAGGCTGTGACAAACTTCACGCATGCTGAGACAAAGTTCTCAGCTTCCTTCCTGCTCTTTGCTGCCTGGCAGAAAGAGAAAATTTCCTGAGAGAAATTTTGGGTGCAGACATCAAGGCAAGCATGACCTGAGTGAGGATTTCAGATCCTTTTGCATCACAAATAGCATGAAACTTGAGAGACTGATTTTGGTGTACCTGGTTCTGATCTTGGCCCACATTTTTTATTGTTCATCACAGCCTCACTTGTTTCCATTTAATTAGGGCATGGCAACTGTAGAATCTTCTGGCATTTTAGTAGCTGTCAGGGAGCTCTGGATTGCCTCAGACAGGACAGGGGAAATCAGGTGGGAAGATGAGGATCTTTCCCTGTTAACACTCCTGGGAGAGACTGAAAGTGCTGCACAAGCTCTGTAGTTCCCGTTCCCTGAGGTGTTTGCCAAGGGCCGTTATGTAGAAACTTGCAGGAGCACTTTTTGTGTTCATTCTGGTGTTCAGAGGGTGTCTCCTCTCAGCTCTCCCTGCAGGATTAGTTACTGTGAGATAACTTAAAGGAAGCTCCTCCCTGCCTCTTCTCCCCTTCAACACAACACCCCCCTCACACACCCCCAGCCCCCAGCTTGTTATTCCAGATTTCCTACTGCCCTTGGATGCCGGAACAGATTCTCTGGAAGTTTTCTCTGCCCTAAACTGAAAATACCTAATTTGTGTTTTATTCAATTAAAAAAAAAAACCCCAAAACATAAGTAATGGGGCCTGAGGAAATAATGGCAGCTGCAGTTGAGGTGCCTGAGAGAAGTTCTATAGCCTGCAGAGGAGAACCTCAAAAACACAACTTTGGGATGAGTTGTAATGGCATTATTTAATGGGATTGCTGCAAGGACTACGTGAAATATTTTCTATTTAAACAACTTCACAGGTTTTTGTCTCCTACAGTATGAAGTGACCTATCCCACTTCTTCTGCTCCTGTAAGTTTAGACTGAGATGAGGTTATTGAAGTAATGTTATTTATTGACTAACCAAGTACTAAAGTCCATGATAAGACAGGGAACGAAGCAGAGCTGTACTTTGGTATTTATTGGGTCAGGCCCTAAAGCCTTGCTGCCTTGTAATTCCCATGTGTGCACGTCACTGCCCTCTGACAAAATGAGGATGGATTGAGTGATTCCCAGAGCCATTCCTGCTAATGGAGGAGATTCAGAATTTAAGAAATTGGTTTGGATATTTGACAAAAAAAAAAAATAAAATTAAAACTGCAGCACCCTCTTGAAACTGCCAAGCACAAGCGTGTTTTTCTTGTTTGCAATATTCTCTTAGTGTCTGACTGCCTGTGCTTGGCCTCTTGTGTTTGGTCCTACCAGGCATCCTCAGGAGCAAGCCAATCAATTGCCACTGACTTGTGAAAGGGGAACACAAGTTGCCACCTTTTCTCTAACTCCCCCAGCATAAATTATTCCATAATATCCAAGAGATTCATCAGTGCAGCTGTACAGAATTAAAGCGGTTTGATTAAAGACATTATTCTCAAAAGAAATTCCTGCTCATTTACATGAAATTGAAGAAAAAGTTAAAAAAAAAACAAACAAAAAATCAGACTTCTGGAGAGTGACCAAGAATGCCAGCACAATTGACAGCATGAACATTATTAGAGTTATAGATCTGATTACAAGTGGCATTGGAGCCCATGGTCTATCTCTCCTCAGTATGACTCACAAATTCCCAAGTGCAGCAGAACCCTTTCCAGCAGTCCTCTCTTTCCGTCTGTCTCCTAACAAGGAGATCTTCCTCCCCTCATTTCTTCTCTGAGGCTTTTTGTTTTTTGTGGTTTAGAGTATGAAATTTTATTTTCAAAGTTCTTTTGAGCCAAGCTATTGGATGAGATTTAGAGCTTCGCTTAATTAGTTCCTTTTGCCTCCTAATAGAAATTGCCAGCTCTCCCTTGCTAATACAAAATGCAAATGTTCTTCAGAAGCAAGAGGCTGCTGTGTTTCCATTGTCACTTCAGACAGGTCTGGGAACTGGCTGGTGACAAGGAATGATGGCGAAACCAAGAGGGGTTTTGGCAGTTCAGGATAAATAGGGCAGGGGATTGCAAACAAGTCTATCCCCATAGCTAGAAATTGTTACAAATTTCACATTTTGTTTCATAAAGTGAATGCTAAAGTCGTATGACGTGGTCCATACAAACCTGAAATAAATAATTTGGATTTAATAATAAGTCTGCTTACTTGCATAAGGAATATTCAGTTACATCATTCAACAAAAATGCAGGGCTCCAGCTCAGGCTCTAAGGGGCGGGTGAGGAAAAGCTGACAAATGTTAAGTGTTCCTTTTAAGTGGGATGACTCTGTTCTGGGCGAAGGTGAACACATCAGCCTGCCAGAAAGGTATCCTGATATCCTCTCGACCGCCTTTTCTTCACTTTCTCCTTTTTAACCGGGTTGCTTGCCACGGGTCTCTGGGGCACGCCGGGGCGCTGGGAGTGCGCTCCGTCCCTCGGGAAGGGGAATGCGGGATCACACTCTGAGGTGCGGGCTCAGCCCTTGTCCCACGGGGCTGGCGCAGCCTCCTCTCCCCCGCAGCAGCCCTGGCTGCGCTCTGGCGTGCCCGGGCGTGCGGGTTATCCCCGAGCAATTCCCGCTGAACGGAGCTGCATTCCT
Source organism: Tichodroma muraria (assembly GCA_013390105.1). Classification (NCBI taxonomy): domain Eukaryota; kingdom Metazoa; phylum Chordata; class Aves; order Passeriformes; family Sittidae; genus Tichodroma; species Tichodroma muraria. The sequence continues at coordinate 98,086 of WAAG01038677.1, read as the reverse complement.
TCAAATGAGCAGCGTGTCAGAGGCGGCCACACTGCAGCTTAAAGGCAAATCCCAGCTCTCACATTTAAATGCTTTAAAGTACTATTTATTTTTTTTCCCCTCTCGTTTGATGGCGCTTTGATCTTTTATCCATTGATCTGCTTCCTGATCAAACTGTTCAGGTTTAAGTGATGACTTGGTTTTTGTGTGTTTCATCCGTGGTATCAGTGTGTCTGTCCTGGGAGGATATCAGAGCTTGTCTGAGTTCTGTGGATGCCACACAAAACCTCCCTGAACAAAAGCAGGTCTTATGGGGTTAAGCTTTAAATACAGCAGTGATATAAAAATGGCTAGAGAATTGTTAATGGTGTACACATCTTTCATTGTCTGCAAGTGATACGGATCCTGCCTCTAGGGTTTTAAGTCCTTTTTTTCAAGGGAATACAGAACCTCACACAAGAATCTTAGGTAGGGCTCAGCCTGAGCAGACAGTTTAAATCTTGTTCATGTGGTCTGAACAGATAAGTTGCTCTCTTTTGGCTGTTTGATATCTTCTGTCAATGAGCAGTGCTACTCGCACAGCCACCGTGGCTCCTGCTGTAACAGAGGTGAGGTGTTTCCAGACAGTGCAACTGATATTTTCCATCATACAACCTGCACAACAAATTATCCAGGAAAGCCAGCTGAGCTTCTTTCATTTACTTTGGTAGGAAATCTGGCCCCTGAATGTTGTTCTGAGATACCAATCTGTAGTTTTAGGGATTCATTGTGTACTTTTCCATTGGCTGTGTAGGATTTATGGGGATTGGTTTGGGAAGAGGGGCTTGGCTTTTATTTTTTACCAACACAGGTATGCTGAAGAGAGGGAGGGGAGGAAGGGAACTCTGAGGACCTGAAGGAAGCTGCAAAAGGTGGGACTGAGTGCAGGAAGAACATCTTTTGCATGGAAAGTGAAGACATTCAGAGATCAGCTGCCTCAAAGTAGCTTCACTTTCAGATCATAACAAAGCATAAAGAACATGAATTTGACATAACTCGAGACAATAAAATATTTAACGAGCCACATCAATGTAAAGCTCATCTGCCTTCACTGGAATGATGCTGCTCTGGCACCAGCAGGAACACCCGTGCCCATTCAGTCTTCCTCACCCTCATGGATAGGTTCTTTGGTGTCTAATGACTCACAGTGATTGAACTTCCTACAAAGGAAATGGCCTTTCAAAAAAGCCCTGAAGCAAAGAGGTGAGAGACTCTGCAGAGTAACTACCCACCAGTTCATCTTTCTGCAAAGGAAATGGGCTGATCTTGTCTTGATGTTAAAACAGTTGCATCTGTCCTATGAGCCGTGGCTTCCTGGATTAATCCCAGGGTTAAACGTTCAGTGCACAGGCACCAGAAATGGCACTTAGTGGCTAGTAAAAGCATAAAATTGTGGTCAGGAGTTGCCCAGATGATCAAAGCAGATGATAACTGAGGCAGTGCCTGTCATGTGCAGAAGTACCTGTCCAGAGCATGCAATTGAGCAGCTCCAGAAATACTATTGAATGCAGTTTTGGCCTTTTCACTGGACAAGTTGATTTAAATCCTGACAATGCCTTCTAACACCTACTTTGGGTTCCATTCCAAATAAAACAAGTCAGCTCTCTGTATGTAAGTGTATTTTTGGTATCAATTCAAGGATTATCCTAAAGGAAAAAAAACCCCAACATTTATTTTGGGATGCACAAAATGAATACATGAAATGTATTAAATGAATACATGGAAATGTATGAATTGATTTTGCTCAGTCTAAAGCAGAATGTTTGCTCTCTTTTCTTTTACCTGATTATGTATGTCTATGCCAGGGAATGACAAAGGGATACAATTACAGGGGCAGGTGACAGCATGGACAAGAATGAGTATTTGGGGGGCACAGGATGTATCTTTGATAATCTATTACCTTCCTCCCCTTTCAGCTTTTGAAATCTGCCCTAAGTTTATAATCTGGGTTTTGATTACTGTAGCTATGCTCTGTAATAAAGATATTCTTTGCCAAATGAATGTCACTCTCTGAGATGCCCATAACAATTGCAGAGCCACAGGATGCCCCGTGAGGTATTTCCCATTTAAATGTGGAAACAAACGATTGTAATGATACTGATGTTTTACAGGATAAATATTGCTGTCCCTTAGATGAAGTTGCCATGATTTGGCTCCACATAAGGGTGCTACTTCACTGGCTGATGCTCCCTCTGAACAGAGGAGTTTTTAGCAGCAGGAGAATGGAGAAGGTGGGGCTTGGTGAAAAGATAATGGCAGGGAGGGAGTGACTCCCCAAAGCAGCTGAATGAGGGACCAAAGACAAGGAGAGAGGTATGGCTTCAAGCAGGTAGATGCTCTAGCAGGGCATTCTCTTACTCAAATGTTTGAGACATTTTTTGCTACAAATGTCTCAAACCCCCTCCTCTATTTCTAATCACTGTAATTAATAGTGAGCTTCATTGCCCTCTCTCTTTAAAATAATGTCAAACTGGATCCGTGCTTTCACAACAAAACATGTTAGGGCAATGTTTCAGAGCTCAACTTGTAATTACAAACTGAAGGAGACTCCCAGAGATTCAAACAGTTACCAGCACTAAGTAGGATCCCAGGTTTCTGTCTAGTGTGATTGCTGTTTTGGAGGGAGCCTTCTTTGACGTTCTTGCTCTGAGGAAGGCATCCACTGAAAGTTTTGGAAAGGTGAGTCTTCAGTATCCAGTGGGCAGAAGATGGGTAAGAAAAGGGGAAGGGAATGCCAGACAATGACAGGGATACAGAATGGAGACAGCTGACAGCAGGTAAGAGGAGCAAAGAGCTTTAAGGGTTAGAGATGGAAGTGGGTGAAGGAGCCCTGATCAGGCAGAGTCCTTTGGAATGTACTCCATGCATTCACTTGTTGTGCAGAATGACTGAGTTAAGTGTATGTGTACATATTATACCTCTGTGTGTTTGTGTGTATAAAATAATTAACCCCAGCATGAGTGCTTTGGCTTCTGGAGAAGTTGCTGCTGGCAAAAATGGAGCTTTCTCTGCCTGTGGAAAATCCTGGGGTGAGGGAAGGAAGAGCTGGTGCCTCCTGTCTGCTGAGGTCAGTCCACTACACGTCACCTAAGCATGTTCCTGTAGTAAATATCTCGCAGTTAAAGTGACTTCCACTATTAAAAAAAATGTCTTCTCCAGGGTAGCCACATGCAAGAAACACTGGGAAGATACACGGAATGTTTGTAACTCCTGTGCTCCTGGCAAGGGCCCCCACATCCATCCTGTCAAGACTGAGCTCCGTGGTTCTTTCTCCACACTGATACTGCAAATTCTGTTGTTCAATGCGTGGAATATGTGCCAAAAGAATTAAACAAGGACGGTCTTCTGAATGTGGAATTCCAGAGAAGGCACTCACTGGCACGTCCAAGGCAAGCAAAGCAGCAACATCCTGAAATTGTTGCTTTTTCTTGGATATTTTCATTGCTTGACTGAAACTTTCTGCAGATATCTGCACTGAAGTGCTTTGTTTGACTTGGAGCAAGCACTGTTGCTAGGCTGCTCTGAAAGCTTGAGATGGCTCTGACTTCTCCAAAATCTGTAGCAGGGGATTTGACACAAAGAGAAGAATCCATTCTCCATGAGGGAAACTGCTGCCATTTCCTCTCTGCAAACATCCTCACAGTAGGTGAGTGGAAGGTGCCATTCTTTCACCTCATAGTTTGGCATTGAAAATGCACTCTGTTCTTCTTCTCCAAATTTACTTTTATTGTATTGATATTTCATACGGGACTGCTAGTTTTCCTTAAATTTGAGGGAGCTGTACTGGTGTATTCCTCAGTCCTCTTTTTCTGTATGTTTGGTATTGTGACTAGAGTTTGGGTAAGCTGTATTAAAAAATCCCCAAAACAACCATTTCCCTGTACACTGAGGATGACTTTGAATCAGTCTTTCTTCTGTCCTTGCTTGTACAGCGTGTGAAGCTTCAGTCGTGTGAAGGGACCTTCATGTGTAGAATTTGTAAAACTTGTAAAAAATGTAAATCAGTATCCTGGGATGAGGCTGTCAAGAGATTGCAACTTTTTTCCTTGACTCTTTCCAGTGCTTCTGGAAAATCTTTCTTGAAGTTGATGAGGCTGGGATTTATAGTGCCTTAGGTTGTGGCTCTGTGCCATGGAGTTGTCTGAACTGAGCTGGGAGATGCAGAGCTCAGAGAGTAACTATTGTTGGCTGTTGCTCTTTTTTCAGTGTTGACAGCTTGTGCAGGGGAAAATGAGCGCTTCTCTTAGGAAGCTCTGGAGATTACAGATGTGATTGTGCACATCAAGTGTAGACTGGAGACTGGGTAGGAGGGAGGGAATTGTGTAACTGATGTCTGTGGCAGATGAATTTGTTCTATGGGAGACATCTGAGGGAGGAGGGACTGGGTTTTTTTGCATTTAAAATAAATAAAAAAAAGATTATTCAGCTTAATATTTAAATCAAAACTTCATTTATTCAACACAGGACTCATTTGCTTGAATTACATTTAATTTACTACCTACAATCATGAATTAGACAGCACTAAAAATTTTAGCTGGGTTTTCACAGGACCTAATTTTGTAATTCTGGTTAAATATCCAGCAATTGTGAGATCAATTTCACTTTCTGTTGGCTGACAATTTGTGCTGGTAAGTATATTTTTTACTAGCTGAATATATTTACATTGTAGGTGTGTTAAAAATAGCCTGCCAATGAAATAATTAATCCATGATTGATTGTCATTATCCTAGTTCTTACCTTTCTTACACATTTACTGATGTTACTTTACCTAGTGGAGCCATCAAGCCATCATCTTTGCCCAAGTGTGCTTCTTTCCTTATGTTGATTTGCAAGGAGTTTGAAAAAGTAAAGTGCAGAAATTTAGATGTGAAATGGGTGCATTTCATCATTTGTGTGTTCTGGCACTACAGAATTGAGGTGGTCTATTCCAGTGACTGCTATATCACACACACTGACTCTTGGGGGATGAGTTTTTTATTTGTAGGGTGATGATCCTGGACGTGCATTACATATTCCTGTGCATGAAGCTCTGTCAGTGTGCAAACCTAGGACAAAGTGCAAAGAAAAGGCAGAAATAGCTGGAGAGAGAGAAAGTCTGCGTTGTGCCTGGGCAGCACTTCCAGCATTCCAATGCAAGTGGGTCTGGACCTAAACAAAAGCTGGTCTGGGCTCAGGAATCCCTTTGCAGGCTGGTTCAGAACACCCACTTGAGCCTGGCCTTGACTCCCTCCTTAACTCTTTCCACGGCTCTGTTGAAATGCAGCTCTGGTCTGGTTTTGCCTCTGCGCTGTGATAGGCACTGAGCCACCTGCACAGACGTGACAGGGACACTGCTGAGCTGCTGCCTGGAGCAGCCTGTGCCTTCAGAAACAGCATTTCAGCTTTCTCAGGCCCAGGCTGCCAAATGCAACGCTTCTCTTTTCGCATTTGGGCGAGTTTATCTGCCAGAAAACTTAGGAAAGGGTGGAGCTGGAGAGTTAAAGCACTGGTTGCAATAACTCCACGAAGGTAGTTAAGTGCCCCTCAACAGATCATTTGGCCCCACATTATCATTAGTTACCTGCAATCTCCTTCTGTGCTTACTCACCTCCAGTGGCTTGGAACTCTTGGCACTCTTGTGCAGCTTTCTGGTGTTTCAGCAACTGAGACACTTTTCAAAACCTGTTGCTTTTTTGCAGTAAAAAAGTGCTTTTTTGCACTTTTCTGTGTAGGCTGTACATGGATGAGGAAGCAGATTGCTATGTAAAAAGGAAATCTGAGTGGAATGCAATTAACTTTTACATAATTTGGTTATATATAATGTCATTAGTCCTTATTACAGCAGCATTGGGAGAGTCCAAAATCAAGGAGGGATATGGCAAATTCAGTAATCCTCTATTTTTCAAATATGCTCTGGCATGTCTAGACTCACTTTTCCCTTGTAATCTGATGAAAGAGTGTTGTGCACAGACATGCAAAATCCTGTTTGCTGAGATATGTGGTACATCAGATTAGTCTGGAGAAGCACTTGAGCTGGCCTTCAGCTGGGGCTCCAGCATCTGCCTGGCTGTGAGCAGCTGCTGTCATGGCAGGGCTTGGGCTGGGACACCTCCAGAGGTCCCCTCCAACCCAAACCCCTCTGTGGCACAAGCTGAGCTGAAGAACAGACACACAGGTGATATTTTGTGAGTTGGTGCCAGGTGTCTGACAGGGACTTCAATTAAAGTTATATTTCTGTGAAAATGCTCGTTAGCAAAACAATAAAATGTGACCTAGTGCTGCAGTTCTGCTTGTTCTGCGTGTAGGGGGGTGTGAGGGAAGAATGGGACCTGGTTTGGGTTTTGTTGGTGCAGTTTGAGTCTGATCTGAACAGACACACTGTCATCCCTTTAATGACTGAACTCAAACATGTCATTCTCCTCAATTTGGTATGGCACAGGCAGTGGTGCTACAAAATTGTGACACCAAATCCTGAAGGTTTTGCACAGTCTCAGCTGAGAGTTATGTTTTCAATACCTTTTTTCCTTCTTCAATGGAGGACAAAGCTGTAGTGTAATGAGCACTGGGAGCTGCTGTTTGTCCTCCCTTTTGCTGCAGAGGCAGAAATGCACAAGTGAGGTTTGCAGAATGCACAATTGTTTCCTTTGTTGGCAATATCAGCTTATACTAATTTATGTTAATGAGTTCACAGACTGTTGTGGTGAAGATATGAATCTAAAGACACAATACTGGACTGCTCAGCAGATCCAGATTCTAGTTCTGATTCTGTTACTGGCTTCTTTTTTGGCTATTTTTGTAACTTCATTTCATCCTTATGTTGTCTCTTATTCTGATTAAAAATGGGGACTGCAGCTCCTGCACAACAGACACTTCAGTCATGTTTAGGTCTTTTTCTATGTGTTCTGAAATACTACTAATAATAATAATGTCCAACCGCAGCAATTCTGATCTGAAATAACTCTGGTCAGATCTAGAGAGTGACAATAGTGGGTGCTGATATCAGCTGCTTGGGAACTGTTCTGCAACATGCAATCTGTAGACCACAAAGGAGTCTGAACCCTGGAGGTTTTTAATTTGGAGTGGTGGTGGCCTGGAGTAGATGTGAGGACTGATGGAACAGTGAAACTGAATCAATTTTCAGTTTGTGAAAAGGGCTGATTTCCAACGTCCGGGCTCATGTAGGATTCTTTAATACTGTTCAAATCTTAAAAGGGAAATTGTTTGAAAACATTCAGTCTTTGATTATTTTTATATCACATTAAAAGATGAAAAAATGATAAGAAATAGTCCCTTTCTGGGAAGCAGAGTGCATTGTAAAGGACGAGGAAGTGCCTGAGGTGACTGCAGGCAGAGGTAAGCTTGGCTGTTGCTCAGCACCCAAGGACAGCTCTCAGCTCTGTGCATTCACTCACACTCCACAAATACATCTCCTGCAGCTGATGGAGGGCAGGGATTTGGGAATCACGTATAGCACAAAGCACCTGGAGGATGTCTGGCTCCTTGCTGCCGGCAAAGGGCTAAGCAGGAGGCTCAGGCTTAGGAGTCCAGACTGAACCATTGGAGCCCAGGACCTTGAACTGCATTATGACTGTGCTTAAGTACCTTATCTTTTAGCTGATGTGACTCAGATTCCTTTTTCCTGTCTTTGAGGAATGTATATTTGTTTCCTCAATGATTTTAGTTTGAATCAAGTGAACTTTTCATCAAGTGAACTTCATCAAGTGAAGCCTTGACATTTAGCCCAAATAGATACAACAGGTAATAAAAATCTCTAAGGCTTTCTAGATTAATTTTTTTTTTATTTTTGTCTCCCTGTTTTTTTTTGGTGAACTGCATTGTAATGTAGTTTTTGGAAGCTCTGTGCCAAGATGCCTAAAGGTGTTTAGTCTCCTAACTCCAATTCAGGCTCAGACATTCCTGCTGCAATCTCTTGGAAGGCAGGAGCCTAAATACCAATGAACTGACACCTGCTATGGGGCAGGGAGATATCTGCTGTGTCTCCAGCTCACTCAGCCTCTGCCCTTGGTAGTGATTTTGTTTGAGAATCAGGAAATACTAACCACCTGTCTTTATCTCAGTAGAGGTTTGCTAGGACAAGTGTTTAGAAGGCTGTAAATCTGACACGAGAAGCAATGGGCACCACAAAGGCGCTTCTGACAGAGCTCTGCTTTGTTGGTCCTTCTCCGTGGTCGTAGGAATATTGCAATTTGGCCTCACCTTTCTTTGCTCTGTGCTAGTGAATCATGAGGCTGTAATAAAAACGGGGAGCGTAACCTGGATACTCAATTTATGTGGCCGCTCTGCTTCTCCTGTAAAAGTTAACTGGGGAAACGAGATAAAGGCGCTGACTGAACTCTGCTACAGAATCGGTGAGGTGTTTTTTCCTGGATCAGAAACTGAATCACCTGAATGTTACCATCCGTTTCTTCTCCTCCTCTACCCCCTCGAGTGTTCCTGCCCTATCTCACGCATCTGCTGCTGCCTGTTAAGATTTCGGGACGCGCGTAGCGGGAAGCGGGGCGAACCCGGCAGGACAAGCTGCCCCGCTCCCGCCTCAGGAGGCGGCTCCTGCCAAGGGCTGTGTCGCGATTGCCATCTGCTGGGTGAACGCGGGCCCGTGGCCCCGCAGCCTCCGTCCTGCCAGAACCCAGCGCTGGGCAGTCTCAGCCGCCTCAGAACCGGCTGAGCGCCGCTGCCCCCGCAGCTTTTGTACCTGGCATCCCCTGAGGGTTATTGACCGGGGTAACTACTGCTTGTAGCCGCTGCTCCTTGCAAGGAAGAGTAAAAGTTCTCAATAGATGTACCCGGTAGCAGGGAAGTTACCCTGGTTTGATCCTAGCAACAGCGAAACAGGTAAAAATCACGCTCAGCCGGATGGCTAGGTTAAGTACAATATGTTTAGAGGTAGTAAACCAACTTCTGGATTGACTTGACCAGTGCTGGAGCAATTAAAAATAAGGTTTTATAGTGCTGTGAGAAGAAAAATATGTTCCTTTCATTCATATGAGTGCTCAGCCTGTGTGTTGTCAGAGATGGGAGGGGAGGAAATCCAATATTCTTCAACAAAGCACAACGATATTGGCATTATCTGTGGGAAGTTCTGGAGATAGTGCCATTAGCTGTGAATAAGCCTGTCAGTCAAAGCCACTCAGGGGATGCTGCTCTGGGAGGCTCTGTAAACAAGAGCTGAGTCTCTCCCTCTTACACTTTCTCATAAGCAAATTGTTTGTACCTGATAGTTCTGGTAAACTTAATCCCCCTGAAAGCCACCGTGTGCAGGTCCAGCCGAGCGACTGCTAGCCTGTGTGTCCTAGAGCACAACAGGCTTTGGTTTGCATTTGGAGTTTGGCACATCGTTTTTTAAAACCCAAGCAGTCCCTGACTGATGCTGTGAACCTCCCTGGCTTCTGGTATTACTCACCTCCCCAAACATTTCAATGCCCTTCATCTCCAAGCAGTTTTCTATTTATCTTCACGTCAGAATCTTATCTGTCAGTTTGATCTGAGGTTAAATGCTTCATCAGAGAGAGGAATGCTTTGTTTCTTGAGAGAGCAAATAACTCCAGTTGTCTTCTGAAGCAAACCATAGTGGTTTTCTACAGTTATCAAACTATGAGGAACCACTTGATGCGTGGCTGCTGCCATCTCCCAGGCAAATCCAGGATCCTTCAGCTGCACTGCTGGCTCTGTAGAAAAGAAACAAAAATAATCTTGAACTCCTGATCTCAGAAGTACAAACCATGAGTTAAACCTGCATAGCCACTGTGAAGAGGAGCTGTTCTATTGCAGCCCTTCTATGCTGAAAATGCTCTGCACAAAATAGAGGAGCTGTGAATAGTTTAGAGAAGAGTGAGTGAGATTATTTTTGACAATATCAGAACCACTGATATTTCCCTGAAGTAATAATCTTTTTCCCTGCTGAAATGCTGAAGTTCCAGGCAATTGGCTCAGTGAAGAAGACAGAAGATTTTAAACCTGTTTAGAGACTATTCTAATCCCCTTAACTGGTGTCTCTCTTACTGAATTGAAAAGGGGGACGTTGATTCCCAGTAGGCCAGCAGGATTTGTGATTGGACTAGGGAAGAAAAAGCTTGAGGTTTGTGTCACAGTGAATGAACTGTGTGTTGACATATGCAGGTACTTAGGATGTGTGGGCCCATCAGTGAAAGTCAGAGGAAAGTCATTCCAAGAAAGTGTGCTCCAGCACCAGGCAAGTCTTTAGAGTAGTGGCAGATGCAGGAGCTGGGTTGCTGTCAAGATAATGCTCAAAAATCAAGAAATGAAGCTTAATGAAAGTTCAAAATGCTCATTTGCTAGAATTAAATATGAAAATAGAAATATGTTAGAAGCACTAGCATTCAGATCCACGATTGCAGAACAGGTTTTGTCCTCATTTACCAGCAGAAAAAAGGAATGATGGACTACAAAGTGCTGTTTGAAGTAGGGGGGAAAAAAGGTTTGTGCTTAATCCTGAATGCTGTTCTCTGGAGGAAAATGGTTAGTAAGGAAAATCTAGTTAGTTTGACTCGTTTTTCTCATAGAGCTCTAAGTAAAAATTTGCATCAGAGAGGTTTTACTGTAGGCAGGGATTAAAAAGTTAAAACTCTCTCAAGAGATGCAAATATCTAGAGAATTTTATGTATACATACATACACGCATATATACATATATATTTTTATATATATATAATAGTTCTCCCAGGAAAACACTAAATTCGGGGAAACCTTTGCAGACCTGGTTGAGTGTGGAACTGGCTATGGGGTGGTGTCACTAAACTGTGTTTCTTTTTTAGAGCAGGTGGTTGAGAAAGTGAAGCAAGATCATTTGTTCTTTCCTGACTGAAAATTCACTGCAGAGGAATGAACAGGATTCTGTTCTGTTACTTTGAAAATTGAAGTGTTTGGGGATGAAGGGGGCATGCACAGGTGCATCCACGTTTCATTTTTCTAGCAGCAGCGAATTTGGTTTTGTTGCAAACGCTCTACCTGAGGAAGCAGCAAGCATTAGTTGATGGAGAATAAACCCCTATTAGAGACATCTGTAAGTTTTAGAAGCTGTAGAGACTGGGGAACAAAATAAACTTAAAAGGTTCATAGGATTTGTGACTCTTAGTCCCTCTCACACAATTGAACAGGGGCACCTCGTGTGGTTGCTGGAAATCATGGCTGTGGTGGTGTCTGACTGTAGTTCCCAGGTAAGCAGGGGAAGAGAAAAGCAGAGGAAACCTTAAAAGAAGGAACATGAGCATTAAACAGCTGTCAGAGAGAATCCCCTGCTGCCTTAGAGGAGCAGACATTTCAGTGGCAGCTGACACGAGAGTCACCTGGAAGGAGCTGTCAGTCAGTGAAGAGTTAATTGCTCCAGTAAAACGTAGTTTAGATAAAATCATAAAATCCTACCTCTCCTCTCTCCTCTCTCCCCCGCTTCCTCGGCGTGGTGTAGAGGAAAGGAGCTTGTACATCGCAAAACTGACAGTGATTCCTCAGTGCCTGAGCTAATAAACGGGATGAAATTCAAACTGCCTTCTCACACAGACACAGAGAGAGACTTGCAGAAGAGGGAGCAAGACGGAGGGAAAATGCAGAGTATTTTTGCTTCCTAACATAGGCAATTGAGGAAAACACTCTTATCTCTACAAGATGATGGATTTAGGAAGCCCATCGCAGAAACACAGTAGGTGGATTTATTCTTTTTACTACATCCACTAGAATTTTTCCTAGAAGATAAATTGTCTTGTGCTTATGGGCTCCGTTGTTGTTCAGTAGTACTTTCATAACATCACATTACTCTTCCTTTTCCTCACTTGCTGAGACATATTCAGCCATTTGACCCTGTTTGTTAGAGGATAATATTTTTTAGATCTTTTATCTTTAAGAAGGCATGTTTTATTAATTATGGCCATAGTATCTAGATAAATGCAAAGACTGCTAAGTGAATGAAAATCCATTCCGCTTACAGCAAATGAAACATGTATTGCTTTGGAGAAACTGTAATGCTAAGGACAGAGCAATTCCCAATTCTCTGAACGAATCGTTTACTCCAGAGCAGTTTCTGTAGCTGCAGACGTTGCTTTTGAATGTGCCTTGCAAAGTTTACTGATGGAGGAAGGGAAGGTTGGCTTTTAAACAACAGAGACTCCACCACAATGCACTGTGCTAAACTCTGCCCATCATTTCTTAGTGCCATTACTCCCTGCTGTGTGTACAGAATGATTTCTGCTGCCACGCTGAACAGTGCTGATGTTCCTGCGTTCTCTCAGTGATTATCCAGGAGTTCTGCTGGTGCAGATTATGCTGATCAGGTTTGATTGTGCAGTCATCTTATCTTTACCTGTGGTACACATTCATTAAAGCCATTCCCACGTGCAGTGCTCAGATGGTTCTGCAGCGTTGTCTCCTCCTGGGGCTCTGTGCACCCGTTTGTCAGCTGAATGTCTCATGGCAAAGTGTGTTTGTGCAGAGGGGGCTGTTCCTCGGTCTGTGTCTGCTTGAGGATCACACTACTGCATCCCTAATGATGGTTGTAACACTTCAGATACCCTGGGTGATGAGCCATTTGGAGGAGATAATTAATCAAGTAAATGACTGACAAGTAAATTGCAGCCAGCAATGCCGTCTCACTGTTAGAAGCACCTGCAGGCATTCAGGTGCCGTGCAAGCCAGGTCCTCTCTTCTGTTCTGCATGTTCCTTCTCTCTGTGGGCTTTATATAACCTTCCCCACTCATCTCACATACATTTGCACAATCCTACTGGGATGATTAATCCTCAGCTGGAAGAGCTTTTTTTAATAGTACAAGTACCAGATATTAGATTCAAGCTTCTTACAGACAGCCTAGGGATAAAGTCTGGATTCTCTGCACAGCGTATTGTGGTCGTGACGTCCTGTAAATGTGGCTGTGATATCAGAGAGACTTTGCCAATAACTATCACCAGAAAGTCTCTGAGTTCTTCCCTGTCTGGTTCAGAGCCTGATTTGTTTTCCTGCCCTGAGTTCGGGTGACTGGACAGGCTGTGTTCCGAGCAGTTTGCTGTTTGCTCCTCAGCAAAGTTGTGAACTGTCTGCAAGTAAAAATGCAAAATGTGCAGATCTCCTACCTCGGTCAGAATGAAGTTTAAAGCAATAATAAAAGTCAGAATTGTGAGGGAGTTGTGAAGATTCTGTGCTTCCTTTTTGTTGTGAAAGGTGCAGCACAAGTCGGTATTTTAGGGACAAGAGACAGTGCAGTGACAGACTGTGCCATTCATTTTCATAGCGGAGAAATAGCTGTTCTATCATTCTCCAGCACCTGAACAGGTGATGCTCATCTCGATGGATGAGATGCACTTGTGAGAAGTGAGGAGGCTCGGTCAGGTCCCTGGAAGACACCACCTGCATTGGCACAGCTTTTTGCGTCTGAGACTTGCAGTTCGTGCCGTGCCCTGAACCCTTGTGCCCTTCTGCCCGGTGGGATATTTGCAGGTCTGTTTGCATCCCTCTGAGGGTCGGGCAGCCGGCGATGGCTCTGCTCGCGGTTTCCCCGCCTGCCCTGGGCAGTGGCTGTGCTGCTTGGGGCTGATCCCAGCGCGTCGGACGGGAGAGCTTTCCCTGCTTTCCCCGTTTTCCCTGCTTTCCCCGCTTTCCCCGTTTTCCCCGCCTCCCGTGCCGCGGGGCGCGCTCCGAGCTCCCGCAGCGCATCCCGGCGGCAGCGAGGGACAACCGCGGCCGTGGGGGAGGCGACTGTCCCCTCCTGGGCGCCGCTTCCGAGGCCACACCGAGCGCTGTTTCCAGCTGGGGCTCTTCAACACACGGTCACGTTTCCAACTTGAGATCCAGCAGCGCTTGGCCCCAAGTTACGGCTCTGGTGCATGTGATGCACAAGCTTATTAGAACTTAGGAAGTTCTTCAGCAGGCCTTCTTCACCTTTTTTTCTTATTTGCAGGCTTTGTACTTTCAAATGGCATCGGTTCCCCTGACTGAGAACTCCGTTAGTGAGAATTAACAATGTATTTCTGGGGAGAATTATCAATTCGCTTGTGACCTTCACTCCCAGTTCAGACTGACACAAGATAGCAAAGACCTTTGATACCCATGTGCTTCTGGCAACTTTTTCATTTGGTGTTTGATTCTTTCCCAGTGTTTCTGGGGCAGCTTTCATGCCGTGCCCCTGCTGTTCAGCCATTCATGTTCATAAGAGGCTAGTTCTAACCCTCCTGAAAAGTAAAACCCAGCTGAGGTCAAGCCTGGCGGTACAGCTTTGATGCTTGCTGCTGTAGCAGAGAATTCAAAGTTTAGTCACCCACAGTTCTCTCCCCTCAGAGCAGTCTCTTCATTTATTCATACATTATTAAGTGGTGATTTGAGTAACAGATGCGTATGGGGGGGCATCCATAATTTATTACCAGGATGAACAAACCGTGGCCCGTGGACAGTGAGGACAGGCTAAATTCCCTGTGCTGGTGGGGGCAGGGGTTTTCCTTAAGGAGAGACAAGAGGATTTCATGCACTGGGGCCTTTGGGCACCTGGGAGTAAGATCAGCTTTGAGTGAAAATTCTGATCCCGTAAATTTCCAAGGGCTGTGCCTGAGAGGGCAGAGCAAACATAAAGTGGGCACAGGGTACCACTAAGAACAGTGAAGATCTGCTTGCAGTTTAAGTTTTTGCTGCTCAGACTGGCTAATCAGCTAAACGGAGTTCTGTGCTTTCATTTAATCAGCGGCAAATAGCTAAAAGGGGTGACTGTAATTGTAATTTAGCAGTGACAGGCAGAGATATGTGCAGAGAATTGACTTTCAGCAAGCTCCTGTGCTAAGGCAGGAGCTGCAGCACCCCTGTGCTGTTTGTGGGACAGCCCTGGGAGGTGACAAGGCCTAGACTTGTGTCTCTTGAACCCACTCATTTGGTCTGCTGGATTTTGGGTCAGGTTCATATGATTTTTCTGTCTCCAGTCAGGAAGTACTTGAAAAGCTTATCTTTTAACTGCAATACTCAGGTCCAGAAAAATTTTATATTCAACATCTTAACTAGAGGTGGCTTGAGGAACTTGAATGAAATAACTTCCTTTGGCTCTGTGGAGTTCCGCCAATTGGGAAATGCTTTGTTGAATAGATTTTTTTTTAGATTTGTTTCTTATGTCAGATTAAAAAGACAAAAGTATAAGTAACATATACTATATACTATATACTAGCTCGTGCTTTTTAAGCCAGTAACTATTTTGATGAACCAAAACACATTGATACAAAATACATGAATTATTTTGGGAACTTTCCTTTGTAGAAATCCTGAAAGAAAACCTTCCCATTTCTTTTCACAATTCTCTGCTGCAACACTGCCCACTGATGCTTCCAATACCTGGAAGAAATTTAAGCAAATATAGCTGTCATAAGGCATGAACTGTGACTTGTAATGGGAGTAGAATAAATAAATTTGCTAAAAGAAGAAAAGGGACTTCTGGAACAAATCCTTCCAGTCCCATATGTTTTGATTCCGCCTGTGCCAGTCTGCATTTGTGTCATGGCTGAGTCTTTGGTTTCTTCACGAGGCGATCCAATGGAAGACTTTGGCACCCTTAGAGGTTCTTGGAAAGAAACTTCAGTTGTATTCTTGAGCCTCTTCCATTTCTAGCTTAAAGCCCATCTGTGAAAGCCCAATATTCCAGGTCAGGATTTTCCAGCACAGGTCTGTTATAATATTCTGATATTTTTATGCAGAACAAATGGCAATGGTGGCATTGAAGGGGCTGAGGCACAGTCAGTTCCTTCACCGTTGGGTTTTATTAATAAACAGCAAAGATCAAAATGTCACTTTTAATGGTGTTCTCATGGGAGTGTGCGTGTCAAAACCAACACGTCTGTACAATTCAGCCCTGGAACTGGAGCAATCCTGGCTCTATCCACACACAGTATGTGGCACAGCAGCTCCCTGCAGCCGGCTCTGCGAGCAATGCTTACGTCCCAGACTGGAGAAGGACACAACACATTCCCTGAGCAGGGCATTACCTCGTACCTGAGCACCAAGAAGCCACAGCTGAGGGGAGAAGATCAGGGAGCAGGGAATTGCACCCCCCAAAGGCTGTGCGAGAGCCCAGCAGGAGCGACCTGGAGCAGGGAAGAGTCTGTGGCTGCACGGAGTGGCTCTCGAGGAGCTGCCCGGGGATGACAGGACACGTGAATGTAATTACTTTTTACAATAAGATGGACTAGGTATTTTGTAACAGTCTCTGACTGACAGCTGGGAGAAGGGGGATGAAAGGGAAGGTAGGTGAACTAGCTTGCAGGTATGAAACAGAGCTCAGGATTTTAGCTGTGTAACGCAGTTTAAATTCCACATCTCTCTGCATCTTGCAGAGAAACCTAATTTTTTTAAATCTCCACAGGCTTCTCGGAGACAGAAGATGCTAATTTTAGAAATGTGGCAGCTCATCTTCTTCCCCACCCCCTTCCATTTGCTGCCAGAATGCTTAACAATCCAGTAAACAAGCTGTGGGAAAAAGGGGAATAACCTCAAGAGCTGAAGTTGGTGTTGGCCTCTTGTCCGTGGCATTTTTGGGGAAGAATTTGCCCCCTGCCCGTGGGTCTTGAGTTTGAAACCGATTTAAAAATAGAAGAGTAACAGTTGTGCTGACGGTGAAAAGAAGTATTTAAAGGTGCAGTAATCGTGGCTGGCAGCCCCTTTGCTGACCTGATTAATTCTGCACCAGTACTCAGGGTAGTCTAAATTAAAGCATTGCGTAAGGAGAGTGCTGGGAAGTAAAGGAACAAGCCTGAAAATTTCACAAAGAGCTTGGATATCTCATGTTTTGTTTCTCTTCACGCCGAAAACCCAACACAGAAATCTCATGTATCTGCTATGGGTACATATCTATTTGTTCTAATTACAAAATACAAAGTACACTACAAAAAGGTCAGATTTGAGATACCTTTTTACTGGGCAAAAAAGGTGAGTTAGTTCCTCTTAATGAGCATCCAGAGTCCTAATTAGTGCTGGCAGTGAATGATAATTTCCACACTCTATACTGATCTTCTTGTATTGCTGCATCTTCATCCTCTGCTTCAATCCTGTGTGGGCAAACAAAGTTTAGACAATGTTTATCCAAACCCAAGTGTATTAGGGTTGCAACCATCTAATTATGAGGCCTTAGAGTGCAAATTGTTTTGTCCTCATTTTGGCAACAAGTGGAGTGATCTGAGTGTGTTAGGTAGAATTTTCTGGATGAAACTTGTTTATTTAAGAACTTCTGATGAAAAGCACCCAAAATTCCTTTGGCTTAAAGAGACCCAGCAGTTCTCCACTATTATTATGCAAGTCTTTTATTGTACCTGCTCTTGTGGGCACTTGAAGCTGTGTGTGCATAAATATATAGGAAAATGTTTAAAATTAGGCATTAATTGCTGCTTCAGAGCATCTGTATGACTAAAAGTTTTGTGTTAGACCTACACAAGACACACGTGTGTGTTCAGTCTAGAAAATCTGCTATTTTTAAAGTAGGAAATGTGAGGCAGTGAAGTGTTCATTACATTCGGAACACGTGGATAATAAATCTGCTCAAATTTAACATGCATCATAATTTCAAACACCCTCGAGTGTCTGGAAAGTTTAACAAAGCATGAATGCCTCATGTACTTTGTGCCTGCACAGAGCAATGCATTTATCTTTTCCAATTTATTCGGGACAATGGGACAGAGTGCAGCACAGCTGTTTTCTATGGATGCAAGCATATGTGTCTTCTATTACTAATTAGTAATCGATTCCACCCCACTGTGCCTTTTTCATGGCTCAACTGTCTGAGAACTGTGTCTGTGCTCAGAAATCCGTGTCACAGTTGTGACTGAATGAATTGCAAGTTTTGATTTGAGGAGAGAATTAGCTCAGGAGATTTTGTCATATGTGTCAGAGTGCTGTCTGCCGAAAAATGAAATGATTAATTTATTTCTTTGCTCCACTCCTGTCTTGAGTATCTCATATCTTGTCCCCAGCATGCACTGAAGATGTGATTTACCTTGAAGCAGGTTGTTATCTGTTCATAGGGACAATCCATGTAGTTCAGGCAGCCATGATTCTTTTCTGGTTGTGGTTGTTTTGTGCCTTTTCCACAGCTCTCCCACAGTGCTGACACCGGATTCTCAGAGATTCAGCAGACAATGGGCTGCAGGGTGGAAACATGTCAAAAGCAGTAACAGGACCAGGAGCAGGGAGCTGTGAGCAGGCTGCCTCCACCACTAACAGCAGAAACATGGAATAAAGCGACTCTGCTGGGCTGCACTCAAGCAGGAATATTAATGCATTTCTATTTTTAAGGGGAGAAAAATATTGCGTGGAGAAACAAAGGGATCTGAGGTAATTTAACACTGATCTTTGTGAGCTGTGCCTCTGTTGCTTGAATGCATCTGGGACAACCAGACCCACTGGAGTAACTGAGGTTTAGCACCTCACTGGAGTTGACAAAACTAACTAGAAAAGGCAGGCGAAGTGTTGTGAGGGAGGAACCACAGTCACAGGGGAGGGAAATGATCTCAGGATCATACTTCAAACTCAGCTCCTTCCTGGGACACCTGGAAGATCTGGCTGCCCTAAGGTGTGCAGTTCCCAAGGGCAGGTGGGTGTTTGCCTGACAGCTCTGGCTGTACAGAATTCCTGCATTTGGGAAAGAGCTCTGGCTGCAGGTGAGGCACCTCCAGAGCCACGCACTCACTCTGCAAGGCAGCTTTCACCGGTGCCCGTGGGCTGCCTGTAGTTTGTCAGATATTTAATGATACCACAGTGAGAGCAATTGTGCAGCAAGATACAACACAGAGTTTGACTCTTGAGTTTTTAAAGCTTGGAGGGACAAAGAGGAGCAGCAAGCCAAGGGATTGTGTAAAAAAAAATATTTTGCGTTTTCCTTTTAGTGA
Source organism: Tichodroma muraria (assembly GCA_013390105.1). Lineage (NCBI taxonomy): Eukaryota > Metazoa > Chordata > Aves > Passeriformes > Sittidae > Tichodroma > Tichodroma muraria. The sequence goes on along the minus strand of WAAG01038677.1, from coordinate 79,222 downwards.
TCTGAAAAGAAGTAGCAGGAATTCCAGCTGCAAACGCATCCTTCTGTCTGCAGCTGTCACTGCAGCACCTCCAGATTCTATCACCTGCCACAGCATAAACTACTTACTGAAGTGGTTTTGTTTAAACAAAGCAGTTCAGCCAATGATCTTTCCCTCATTTTCAGACTGTTAGTGAGAATTTTGAAAACACGTTGAAAACTTGTTTATAAAACACCGCAGGAAATAGAAGTGCTGCAGAGAGGCTCATGCTGTGTGTGGGGCTGGGGTTGTGGTGTTATGGACTGTTCTTGTCACTGAAGTGGTTGAGAATTCAGGACTAGTTCAGTCTGGTTGGTAGCTGAGCTTCACTTCTCAAGGCTTTCTAAGACCCCAAGATCTGTTTGAAACTGGTTTTGCCTTCTTTCATTGCTGCCTTTCCCCCTTCTCTGCTAGACAGAAGCATCTTCCCATCTTATGTAACACAGATTTTCTTGGAAGAATGTGTGTTCCCTGAAAACCTCAAACAGCCAAGATGATTTATGGGTCTATAAGAAAATAGGCCACCAAAACACTTCAGTTCTTCCAATCTCCAAATCAGAAAAAAGATCTAAGACTGAAATAATAAAGATTGTAAATGTTGTTTATTCCGAAACTGTGTGGTGAAAAAATCAGGTTAAACCAGCTTAGCTCAAACAACTCTGTGTTCCCAGTGCTCTCTTTCCTTCTGGTGTTCAGTAGAAGTTTGGGAGAAGGGGGATGGAAGGGAGAGCCAAAGGAATGGTTGGTATCTCTGAGAGTTAAAGGAGTGGTTGTTGTCTCCGTGCTGTAACCAGGCTGGCGAGCCCCAGGGAGGTGAGCTGGTCAGTGGCAGAGGGTTTCAGGAGCAGGTACAATTCAGCTGTTACGTTTCGATTCCTGTCCTGCTGTCAGACACATGTGGCAGGATGTGAGCCTGTAGCACTGGACGTGTGAAGGACATTGCCTCTGTTCCTCTGCCTGAGGAGAAGCAGAAGCAATGGACATCACACAGTACCACACTGTCTGATTCTATTATAGAAAGAGTCACAAAACTTACTTATGCAAAGCATCTCCTTGGTATTTACAGCACATTCAATGCCAGTCATTTTGCCCTCTATTTGAGTTCACAATGGAGAAGTTATTACTTGCAAGCTGTGAGAGTTGTGATAGCAGCCTTCAAGTCAATTGTTGTTTTAGTTGAACAGACTGTTGGTGGTTGTTTTTACTGTTTCTATCCCACAAAGATAATTTTATTTGGAGAAATCTATCTTGTACACAGTATGCTGGGCCTCTTCACCTTTCTTCTGCAGAAAGTATATGGGAAGGTATCAAGGAGACCTAGGGAGAATTTCAAATTACAAGGACAAAACTATTGCTGCGCTAGATTGTGCAGTCCCATGGCATCATCTGGTGCAGGGCTGGAAATTGATCATCCTACTGGATGTTGAATTTATTGTTGACTCAGGATTAAATGTATGGAAGGATCTTAGAGTTTTCTGATCTGATAGTGTTCGTCTTGGTTACTGTCTGTAAACATTTCGCAATAAAACCTTAATTTGAAACTTCCCAACTCTTCGTATGTTAAAAGAATGGTGATTTTGTTCTATGTCTTGCCACCTGCTGTTCTCTTCTGTGGTAAAGTACATTGGTAACTATGGGAACAAAAACTTAAGAACAGACACCCACATGTGTTGAAGTTGATTTATAGAAGGTCTTGAAGTGATGCCACGGATTGTGAGAGATGGAACTCTCTGGATGGAGTTTGATGGCTTTCAACGAGGGCTCAGTGTTTGACTTTCAGAAGTTATTTAGGACTTTATTTTAGAAGTTATTTAGGTCCCTGGTGTTGTGGATGTTCCATTCTCCACTTAACCGTGGTGTAACATGGTGGTGCTGCACTTCCCAGCTGGCTCATTCTGTCCCCAGCAGTGCTAACACTCCTCCCGTGTGCTGGGCAGCAAGATCTCTGTTATTTCTGTCAGGAAATAGGTCTTAGAATGTGATAAAATGTGGCAGCTGGAGCCTTGGGATGAAGGATGTATGTGTAGGTGAACGTGTAGTCAAACTGTAAGGTAGCCTTATAGGGCGTGCTGCTGTGACCTGACAAAGCTGTGCTGTCAGCTGAAGCTTGGGTGGCTTGTGCTGTTTCTCTGGAGGTGCCCCGCTCCTTTTCCAGGCAGCCAGGCTGGTGCTGTGGCTGTGGCTGTGGCAGAGGCCTGGCATAGCTCAGGATCCTGCATGGACAGTGCAGCCACGCAGCGAGGGCACATCTCTGCCAGGTCATGGCTCAGCCCTTCTGACCAGGCTCAGCTGCTCAGTACCATCACTCCGGGCTTCCTCTGCATATCCTGGAAAGTAGGAGTTGAGAGAATTCCTGGCCCCTTTTAGTCTCTTCTTAGGACTTAAATCTTTGTGATGTGACAGCACCACACCACAAGTCGCTCTTCTGCTCTGGTTGGTCGAGCTGGAGAGCTGGGAATGGAGGATGAAGGAATTAGGGCATGCTGTGCTTTGTGTAATATGGAACTGACAATGGCATAGGTTTGCTCCGTGCCAGCACTGTGCTCTCCAAACTGGAGTGCTGGTGACCTTTCCCAGTCACATATGAACTTCTGGTGTGAATCTGAGTCCACAAAAGCCAGATGAAAGTTTGTCATTGATTTCAAGAGTCAGCAGATTGTCTTTGCACAGAGAAATTTCCTGGTTTAGACTAGACATTACTTGGAATAAGAGAATGTTTTAATGTAAAATGCTTTGGTCTCGATGATAGCACAGTCTGTGTTCTCTTTATTTCAAAAAATTTGCATGTGTTGTGAAGGCATTCAAATGTTTCTCTGACGTTTGTTCTGTGACCCTGTTCTAACTGCACAGCAAAATCTCCCAGAGAAACCAAACATTTCATTTTATGCAATTGATATCATACAGTAATTAGGTACTGTTTCTGAATCTTTAATGGGCTCAGATGGGAGTATGTTTTTCTTCTAAAGAAAGCACAACCTGATGAAGCAACAAGCTTTGCTCAGTTTGATGGCGTAATTAGTGAATTAGTTGATCATCTTTAGCTGTTATCTTTAAATTTTCTTTGTCTCTTGATCAGGTTGTGAGGAATGGGTGGTGTTGCATGGGAGGTTTGTCTCTAGGGACCGAACTGAGACTGTGTGAAGATTTCCTGCCCTGAGATTCCCCAGAGAAGTTGTCTGACAGGCATTTTCTGGGCCTCAGCACTTGCCCATCTTCTCCCTTCTGATATGAGACAGAGATTTGTTGATAACCTGCACTTGCCAACAGGAAATAAGAACAGAAACGAGAGTTACTTTTAGGATAAACCTGGCACATTCTCCACAGTGCTCGTCCTGATAAGCCTGTGTTAAAGCACAGTGGCTGCAAGAGCAATTACCCAAATATAGTGTGGTGTAAATACACGAGGCCCCAGAGGCTCCTGCAATAAGTGCTCCTCAAGTGCTCCTGGATGGGTTGCTCAGGAGATGAGACCTCAGGGGACACAGCTGGTGCTGAAAGCCACCAAGCAAATAGAATAATATTTTATTGAAAGTTAACCTAAGCCAAATCCTGGAGTCATTCCTTAGATGGCAAGGGCCAAGGGGTTCGTGCCTAAATGAAAACTGTAGAGGGTTGTGTCAGACCTTGCAAAGATCTTGCTCTTCCTGCAATAACGACTGATGCCTGAAATGCAGAGATGATGTAGGATGGGAACGGCGGGACAATCCAGCTGCAGCTGTGGAGAGCCTGAGTGGGGTGGGATAAAGGCGACTCTGGGCACTGCACAGCACCTCGTGTGCCGAAGTAGGTCAGGATGAGGAGGTACAAGGCAAGAGGGCAACGTCAAACAGCACAAGCAGATGGGCGTCAGCTGCTGCAGTCAGGTGGGGAGAGGGCCCAGAGCAGCCCTGCCTGATGAGCCCGTGTGAGCTCCCTGCCTGCAGGGCTCCACGGCAGATATCCCTGGAGATGGGCAGGGTCCTGTGATCCTGCCTACCCTGCCCACCAGCATCAGCTTCCTCTCCTAGAGGCGAGACTAACCTTTTCTCAGTCCTTTATCGTTCCTGTTTAATTAGATTTCAAGTCCTCAAAAGAACAAATTGTTTTATCCCGTGTATTTCAGCGGCATGTAGGAGGGGCAGGAACTATTCCTGGTTGGAATTTTTAGGCAGCACCCTCATACAAAGGTGCTGGAATTCTTCTCCAGGATTTAGACAGAACTCAAAGGTCTGTGTCTGTCTTCTCCTGCATTGTGCTTTGGGACACAGACTAAAATAATGTGCATTGTTTCCTAGCCAGACCCCATTAATTCTGCATTAATATTTCCTTGCAAGTTAAAAAGGTGGGAAATATATCATCTTTGCCAAGAAAAGGAATTAGAAAGAAATCCAAAGAGAACAGCTTGCCTATTTTTATCAGTAGCTGTAGACTTGCTTTCTAAACTTAAGCAAGTCTGGGAGGATCCCATAACAATATGTAGGATGCTGAGTGGACACAGGGGAGGCATTAACATAAAAAAGAGGTTGTTTTTTTTCCCTTCTTAAATGAAGTAGCACCTCACTGACTTTTGCTGCCTGCTGCAATAAATCCCAGAGGAATTAAAAGTGAATTATCCCCTGTGCTTCTTTGCTGACATCCACAAGTTTTTCTTTCAGTTCTTTTCTGAAGGAGTAAAGCAAAAGACATCCCCACGTCCTGCCTGAGAGCAGGGAGGCAAAGAGTTAACAAACAGTTATCCCAGGTGGCTGAACACTTGAGTTGCAGGGAAAGGCTGGGAACATTCATTGAGCTCCTGCGCTGGTTTCCACCTGCCAGCAGCTCCTGATGCACTCCTGCACAGGGAATAAAGGATGAGCCTGCTCCGAGCACGGGCAGCAGGCATCCCTAGGAGCCCTCGGATGCTGCAGTGAAACCAACGGCAATGTTCTTCTCCTCATTCTTTAAGAGAGTCTTTTGAAAGATCAGGGATGTGCATACGGTCTTTGCTGCTTCCTCTGGTGTTTTTACTTGAATCTCTCACTGGAATATGGATGATGCAAGCACAATTAAATGCCTGAGCCCAGAAAAAGGTAAGGGGAAAATGTTTATTGTAACCACCTTTCTGAAGGAAATTAGTTTTACTGTAGAGGGAAGTGTAGTTTACAAAGCTTCCTTGGACACTTTTCTTTTATTCAAACTCAAATGCTTTAAACAAATACAGCAGGTTCTTAAGGGAGCTTTTGCTGTACCTTTGCCTCCTACTATCACTAAAGCTTAAATAATAAATGTATCTCTAATGGCTGTTTCCTCCTGCATAAAGTGTGCAATGAAGGAATGCACCAGGTATGTTCATGTTCCTTTTCTGCTCGCTTAACTAGCTGCTGTCATCATAAGAAAGACTTTCTATTTTTAACCAGAGACCTTCTGCTACCCACATTAGAAGAGAGAAAAAAAAGACTCCAGTACTGTTGTGAGTCAGCTGTATTGTTTTAATTTTTTAAAACAGGTGATTTGCTACTCATTAGATGTAGTTTCTTTACACCCATCCAACAGGAAGAGTGCACAGAATCAGCTGGGTTTGAAGCTCTCCCTGGTGGGATTAAACCAGGGGTGAAGTCAGGGAAGTGCCTCAGGCTGGGAAAACTGTGCTGCAGTGTCCTGCATGCTGAACTTGGAGCTCATCCCTCCTGTACTGATGGCTGCTGAAGGAATCTGTGAACTCAAGACCAATTCTCAAAAGCCCAGTTGTTATCTTTAGGAGCTGTATTTCCTCACTGATTTACTCAGGAAAAGCCCGGAGAGAGAAACCCTTCCCTGTGATGTACATTAATTGACTCCAGGGCCCAGTTGCTTGTCTGAATGCATTCTGTGTTTTATGCCTGTTAGGCTTGTGGTTTTACAGGAGTTATGCAACAAGTAAAGAAGGACGTGGTGGGTTCTGTGTGCTCAGAAAAGCTGCTCTGGACACTGGTCTCACACCTTGGTGTCTTTGGGAAGGCAGAGCAGTATCCCTCACTCCCTGTGTTTTCAACTAATCAGTGCTCTGTGCTACTTTCCTCAATCCCTTTTGAAGGAAGCACTCCTTAAAGTTCTCTCTTCTTTTCTAAAGATCATTTCTACATGAAAACTTTTCCGAAGTGGGAAAATGCTAGGCTCTAACTTGGTGCTTGGGTGTCAGAACCAAACCTTGTACCCACGAGCTCTGGTTTGGCTTTGCTGAGTCTTTGCTTTTAAAATACCAAAAATAAGCTCCAGCAATGCCATTCACTGAGAAAAGGACAACAGGTAACTCAGGTGTGGCTGTACCTGTGCAGCCACTCATCACTGCAGCAAATATTGGTCCAGTAACTGCACTGGAAAATTACAGCAAATTGATTTTAAAAGGTCCCATTCTAGAGCAGAACTGTAATTAAAAAAAAAAAGAGTGTGACCATAGAACATCACATAAGAAAAGCTTCTATTGTACATAGAAATGCCATTGTTCTTTCCATAGTTTAATGACCATTTTGGAAAATGTTTTATTTATTGATGAAATTAATATCAAATCCAAGAATATTTCTAGGCTGTGACAGATTTAATGAATCTGGGAAGTATGCAACCAATTCAGGTAAATAATGAGAGAGTCTCTGCGTGCATCACAACAACAGACAAATGTTAACCAATATTTCCTTGGAGATTTGTTAAGAATGAAGCTGAGATGGCGAGATGCATTTGGGCATTGTCAATATTTATTTAAAAAGCAAAAAAGCAGATTTTAAAACTTGGCATAAGAATTTATTTACCTGTACCATATTGCTGGCATAGAGGCTGGAGATTTGGGAGCATGGAAGCTTTAACTGAACAATGTGCTAAATGGGGAGAAACTATTTCCTATATGCAAGAACTTTCTTTGTTCCAAGGAAAGAAGGTGGTTTTCTTAAATCTTCAGCTCCTGTAAATACTCAAGTTTTGGATTGAGTCGGCTGAAGTGGTACATTTATCATAGAATTGTGGAATGGTTTGGGTTGGAAGGGACATAAAATATTGTCTTGTTTCTTCCCCCTACCATGGCAGGGACATCTTCCACTACCCCAGGGTGCTCCAAGCCCTGTCCAGCCTGGCCTGGGACACTTCCAGGGATCCAGGGGCAGCCACAGCTTCTCTGGGTACCTGTGCCAGGGCCTCCCCACCCTCCCAGGAAACCATTCCTTCCCAATATCCCATCTCACCCTGCCCTCTGGCAGTGGAGAGCCTTAACGTATTTTTAATGATTGCGTTTTCTAACAGAAGTGTTTCAGCACTAAAAACCAGAATAGTTTGGTTTTGAAAATGTCATGATGGGACAGCCTGAGTACTCCTGATCCAGCTACTGTTCTCTGAAACCTGATGCACCAGTATGCATTCGTACTTGAGGACAAGGTCCTCAGGGAAGGTGTGATGGAGCAGGAATTGTGTCACCCAAAGTCCTTTCGGCTTCTTCCTACTGGGTTCAGCCTCCAGCTTCTGAAAACGGGAATGAGAGAGGGGGGCTCTCCCCTGAGGGTCTCCCTGGAGATCATCCAGGTAGCAGTTACCAGGTCTATTCCTTGTTTGCAGTAGGAAACTGCTGAGGCTGAGACTGAATCAGTGTTTGTGATTAAACCAGCGGGGTGTTTCTGCCAGATGGTGTCGTTCTAGGCCATCGAGTGGAAAAACCTGGAAAACAAATGGGGTAACTGAAAAGAGCTGAGGTTCCAAGGTCAGGGGTTCCATGGGCTGGAGCCACGGGCAGGGGGCTGCATGAAGGTTCTTTTTAAAGGGTTCCACCTTCTTGCTGTCATGTGTAGCATTAAAAGGAAATGAGATTCTCCTCCCACATAAAACCAGTCATGACGCAACTGAAGCCCGTAATTCCCAAGTGTATGGAAGCCTCCAGAAGCCTTCATATCATGGTCTATTCAAGCATTCATAGTGGGAGGCACCAACATCCAGGCTCTCAAGGCTTTGGTGTTCCAGTGACTTGCCACTCTCCTTTTTTAAGGGGTTCTGGCTGACTGGAGGCTGAGAAGGCATTGATGATGATCCAAAATATTCCTTGCTTTCAGTAATTCTGAAATGTTCAGCTATCACTAAAGAAACAACTGATACTGTCAGTGCTATTGGGAGAAGAATGGGCCATGTCCTGAGGGAAGCATCTTGTCTGGGAAAATCCTTTGAAAACGTGGCAGTTGGCAAACATCTTCCAGTGGAACAACTCATGAGATGTGGCTGCAGAATTTCAGCCTCCAAACTGCTACAGACTCCCAGGAACAGCATTTGCACGTCTCTCACTGGGGAAGATCAACACTCAGGTGTCCTCTGGTTCTCCAGCATCATCACTCCTGGTTTCACCTTCTACTGAAGATATTGTTTCTGTTGCTCTAACCCTCAATTAGAGACAGTTTCCAGATGCCTCATCTTCAACTTGATTAAAAAAAAATAAATAAGGAAGCTTTGCAAAGAAAATGCCACGTTAATGTTAAGTGGACAACTTCAAATTAACTGGTACCATACGTGCAGATTGCTGTGATTCATATCCCTTCTGTCCCTGACAATCATTTGTGTGGGGAATGTGAATTGAGTCCAGCTAAATGGGAAAGCTTTCCCACTTCAGGGAATTACAGAGGGATAATCAATATTGGCCTCTGCAGGTCTAAAGACATTATGTGACAGAGAGCAACTAAATTTTCTGTCATGATGTGATCTGACATGGAGTGAATCTGGACCTGCCAGTACTGAACACAATCCAGAACCACTGTTAAATGTGGATCTCTGTAAAATATTTTTCCGAAAGCCCATTTTTCCAGTTCAGCCAGTGAGCTGACACTTTCATCAGGCTTCAAATTCCTGCTTATTTTCTGGCCCCAAGCCCTGGGGAGAAATGAATCTGTCAGGATGCTTTGTTTCAAACTGAGGTGGATATTGGAGGCCATAGCAAAAGATAGAAACACATTTCCTGTAAGAGCCCAGGAGCAATTACTTTACTTCCTGTACGTTTACCTGAGCCCTACTGAATCCAGGACCAAATGAAATCGGGCAATCAGCTGTGAAACTGCAGCCCCTGACCTTGCTGTGGGCTCCAGCTCAGCACCCTGCACTCTCGGTGGTGTTTTCTGCTGCTAATCTTCCCCTCGGGGATTACAGCAGGTGATTCCTGCTCAAAGGAAACCACAATTATGGTCATCTTCCGAGCTTCCAGAAAGACCTGCCACTGGTTTCTGAGATTTACAGATGCTGGGTTCTGTTGAGTGATCAGTTTTTGATCAGTTAAGGAAAATTTAAAGAACAGCCTCATAAGGCTGTCTCTTGGATGTCACAGAAGCTGAGAAAAGCACCGAACGAAGACAGAGACTGAGTTATTCCTAGAGCCATTGCAGCTCCTTTTTTCCCATCTTTCATGAAACTGGTCTATATTTGAAGAAATAGGGAGTCTGTCACATATTTCAAAATGTACATGGTACAAAAGGAAGGTCTAGAAGAGTTCTGAATTTATACAGATAGGATACATTAAAATTCATCCCAAATACAGAAGTAAAATTTGTGAGTTAAAATGACTTTCTGGTGATGCATTTCAGTATTAGGTATCTTTTCTGAATATCTTTCAACCTGTCTTGCGTTCCTGTGGCCATTTTGCCTTGGATTCTTGAATTTTTAGAGGGGTTTTCCTAGAATGAGTAATCATACTGATGGATTGCTTTCCTCCCAACCTGCCTTAATCTCCCTCTCTGTGTTTATGGCCCATGCCCCTGAACAGATGGTCAAGCACTGAAAGGCCTTTAAATGTAAAGGGTTTATGATCTTACTTCAATTAAGTGTGTAGGGACATTTTCTTATACGAGTTGGTGGTTGGAGACAAGGTGACCTTAGAGCACCATTTATAGTCTTAAAATCTTTACTTTATGCTGACATTTTCCTACAACTGACAAAATTTGTTTGTAACAGCTTTGCAAGGAAAAGACTTCAACAGCTCGAATCACAAAGCCTGTTCTCACTTAATTAAAATAATTGCATAGTTTTTTTCCAGATGAGCCCAAGAGAACTAAACATCATGGCAGGAGGCAGAGTAATTGTCATTAAATTAGGGCTGTTGTTGCTAATGGGTCCCCATTCCACAAACACTGCTTCAAGTGAATGAAGTAATTTAAGGGATTTCACAACTGGTTCATTTTAATAATGGGACTTTCTAAACAGTTTTGGGGAGCCCTGGGAACATGGTTGTGGTTGCCTAAAGCAGCTGAGCCAGGGCTCGCCCACTGTGAATTCCAGCATGGAAAGGAGCACCAGGAAAACGTGATGCTACAGCCTCTCCCAGAGGAATCAGTGCCTTGTCAATGGATGGACACTGAAGACAGGTGTGTTTAAGACAAGCTAAATAACTTGCTGAACATGCTCTGAGCCAGTGCACAAACGTCGTGCTTGGAGGCCTGGTGGGTGAGACACAGAGGCCACGGAATAACCTGAATTCCGCTCGATCCGGGCAAGACGTGCGGGTTAATCTCCAGGGGGATTACTGTGCTTAGAGGTGCTGTCCAGATGGTCGGGCAGGCTCTGCCTGGGCCCATGGCAGAGGTCGGCAGGGTGGGGCAGGGCTAGAACTAGGGAAAAGGCAGCTTATGCACACCTGGGAGAAGGTTGTGGCCCAGCAGGTGCTCTGGCCTTTTTGAGCCAAAACCATCCGAAAGTGATTGATTTAGTCAATTCTTAATAGAGCTAATACAGAAGTCTTTATTTAGTTGAAAGACAAAAATAGAAAATGTAACAGTGAATGTCTTTTCTCCATCAGCATCTGCTCCCCAAATCCCTCTGCTTGGGAAGAGCCACACTGAAAACGTGGGCAGCTGTTGCATACAGACACAGCTGTGAAAAAGCAGAGAGTTCATTGGAAACACAAAGGCAAATGACTCCAGCAGAGAGAAGGGAAACTACAGCTGAGCTGGCTGTTCTGGCTGCCCAGTTCATGCTGCTTTAGACCTCTTGGAAACAGCTTTTCTGGAGGAAAGGGAAGAAACATAAATCCCATGTTTAGGAGTAGTGAATGAGCATTATTTGGTTCATCAAGTCCAGTCATCTCCTGCTGCTTGCTTGTGTTTGTGTCCATGTATGTGGGGTTTTGAACCTTTACCGTAACTGAGAGTATTCCTGACTTGTATTTAGTGGTGTGTGCTCCAATGAGATGCATTTGCTTTTGGTATTTCAGAAACATCTTTACATTTAGTGCTTCAGAAGGCAGTAACAGGCTAACTCCTATGAAGATCTTGGGCTGGGGTAGCTAAGATGTAGCTGTAAATGGAGTTTTTTCAGTTTTTACAGGGTTTTTTGACTGCAGTTTAGAGCTGAAAGTGCAACGGGGAGGGTAAAGGTAAGTGAGAGAGAGGTGTGCCAGAAGGCACTAATATCTTCTGTTTCCTCCTTGTATTTTATGACTGTGTTGTTGGTTGACAATAATTTTCTTTTGATTCTACAGCCATTAGGAGCACGATTTCCCTGGGTGGAAGTGGGAAATGGGAATACCTGTATTAAAGTTCTTCTCTGTATCACTAATAGCTGCCCATGAGTGGCTCAGTGTTCTAGAATCAGTCTCTTGTGACAAGGTCAGTTTGTTAATCTGGTAAACTGGGTCTGTAGTGTGTGTCCATGCAAAGGTGAAGGGAATGCATGGCTGGGAAGTCACAGGTCTAATCCTGGTGGATTTACAGGTCAAATACACCACCAGCTCTGTAGCATTAAATGTCTTTGGCAGTCAGGATATTGAAATTTCTAGTTTTGGTTTTTCTACTTTGAGGTCTGCAGCTGTTTCCCTATGTATTACATAACTGTTCACACTTTTTCCATCCCTCAGCAGTCAAGTGAATCCCTCCATCCTGAAGGATTGCATTAATGATAAATCCATTTGTCTCAGGAGGATCTCCATCCTGTTTCCTTTTCTCCACCTTCCAAACCATATGTGTGTTGTGCTCCTGTGTCTTCCTCAAGATGTTCTTTCTGTGGGATGGAGTCTGGCTCCTCTGGCACTCTTGAAGTGAATTTCTTCCTCTGCAAGACTTTGACATTCCAGCATTGTTCAAGTGTTCCAAGTTCCATTTTTAGTTAAGCCACAGGCCAGCCTGGAGACTCAGACTTCGTTGCTTCTAAAATCTATTTCATGGCATGAAAAGTCTTTGTTACACTCAGACAATAAGTTCCTGAAGTGCTGTGCGAGGAAGTCTTTAATCTCCGTGTTGTGTCAGGTGAGCAAGATTTCTCTGAGGATGTCAAGTGAGGCAAGAATAGAAACCCATTTCAGTAGGCTTAGATCCTAAGTCCTCAGCTCAGTGTGCTTAAGAGTTGGGAGAGGGATTGTGTCCAATTTAACCCTTTGTTTTCTCTGCTGCTTTTCCATGCTGTTATCCAGTATCCAGCATAATAAATGGAGGAGCCTTCTGAAAGATTTTATTTTTCTCTGTTTCCATGATGACTTTCTTAGGAGGCCTGAAGTGGTGTATGGATAGTGCCAACTGAAATAATTTGAATTAACTTCTCTGTGTGCTCTTAGGATTAAAATTCTAACTTTAACTTGAATATTGTAATAGTTCTTTTCCAGGTCTATAAATCATTGGCATTTCTCTCTGTGCAAAACCAAATCCACATTTGATGCCCTGCTTGTGCAGAATTCTAATTCTGAACCATGAAACCGCTGTCTTGAGCAATGCTGCAATAGGAGTTACATTTCACTCTTCTCCTCCCTTCCCCTTTTCCCAGGTTGGTAACACATGAAGGGTGAATGCAGACTCTAGGATGTCCTGGTGATGCCTTAAGTTTTAGCTTTTATATTTTTCAGATTCTGTGCTGGTTTGGTGTGTAGTTCTGGGCATCATATTAAGTGTTGGTGGGCTCTCTTCACAGAGCAGGCAGACAAAACAATTCCTTTTCTAGCTTGGGACCAAGGACAGCCAATACAAATTTCAGGCCCAAGAACAAAACCAACGGTGAAGTGAAGAGAGAAAGATAAGGAAGATGGAATTTCATAACCTGAAGCTATAACTGGACAATTCACTCCAATATGCTAATGGACCAAAACTTATAAAATNTACAGCAGTGACATTCTTGCTGTTGAAGGTGTTATTTCTAAAGCATGGACATTACACAAAGATGTTTCTGGGTTTATTTGAGGAATTCAGAGAAGGCAATGAAACTCACAGGTCCCAGCTTTCCTCCTGGCCCAGGCTCCACGTGAAGAAAGGATTAGGATCTTTAGAACAAAGTTTCCTTTGTTCTTCCCTTCAGGGCAGAGTTTTCAGTGGGATGAATATATCCTTCTGAGCATTTTACAGGAGAAGTTGCTCTTTCCCTGATGGCAGTTTGCAGTCATCTCACTAAATTGCTCTTGAAAGATGCCTTAGGAGGGTGGAAGGCTGTGGTTGAAATGTTTGAATGAATAGTGGCAAGAGTGTACATAGCATCACTGCCCCCCGTGGTGCAGACCCAGTTTGGTCCTAGTTTGGAATTAATCTGTGGTTAAACTCTGAGTCAAGCCCAGTATAACTCTGGGCATAGGTGGTGAAATAAACAACTTGTAATTGAGAGTGAATCATCTCCAGAATTAACTACTCCAAAGCTTTTTTCAAACTGTGAAAGGAAGAGTAGGAAGCACTTAATGAATGTGTTTTTAAATGGGCAATTTGTGTTTAGCTCATCAGGGTAGAAGCATATGAGGCTCCTTGTACAGATCACAGATGGCAAGAGAGATTGTCTATTGTACTTAAAACTTAATGTAGCTTAAGTGGTTGTGATAACCTAAGTGACAGATTTCTGTATTTGGAGTTCAGTGGGTGCATTTCAAATGGAATGAGGTAGTGACTTAGTGCTTTTTAAAAATTAATCCTCACCTGCTTTTATCTGTCAGTCTTGGAGCCCCTCAGTGCTCCTGGTTCTTTTACAGCAGTTCTGGGCACAGGAGCTGCTTGGTTGTGCCCTAAGCAAGATCTCCTATGGCTGTGTCAACTTGCAAATGAATAAATTGCTTGTGAGATGGAAAGATACTGGGGAAGAAGGAGAAGAAGGAAGAGGAGGAAGAGAAGAAGGAGGAGGAGAAGCAGAAGGAGGAGGAGGAGAAGAAGAAAGCACTTTTTTGAAAACTTCTTTTTTTTCAGCTGTAACGTGTCACCTAAATCCCTTGACTGGATAGGGCAGGAGCACGGCTTTAGGATTAGTGCGTATGATGGATTTAGGATTTGAAGGAAACATGTGTTGCTGTGTTTCCATCGTATCTAGTTTTTGCTGCCTAGGGAGAAATGTTCTTTCTTTTGTCAGAAATGTCCATTAAAATAGTGAGGAAAACCTTTGGAGAAAAGAAGAAGCCTGGCACAATGATATTTTGAAGAGCTGTATGAGAAGAAAATGTGATTATTCTCTTTTTTTCCAGCCCTGGAAAGAGACTGAAGAGCTTATGCACCTGGGCAGATCCGCAGTGAAAGGCAAGGGTGGCTCAGGAGGGCAGAGAGGAGAATGGATTGTGCTGTTAACTGGGCATTATTTACTGCTGGGGATGTTGTTGGTTGGTTTTGAAGAGCAGGTAGAGCCCCAGGAAGAGTGGGACCTGCAAATCTGTTTGTAACCAAAGAAAGGAAAAGGTTTTCTCTTTGTGGGAATCTCTGTCGGGAGGAGGAAGCGGTGGAGGAGCCAACAACTATAAATTGCTGTGAAGTCTTGATGATGCCGAGCAGTTGGGAAAGTACAAAAGGAAAAAGAGAATCAGCAGGAGGAAAAGAATATCATCAGGAGGCCTTGCTGTCCAGAAATGG
>WAAG01038677.1:13747-62483 GCA_013390105.1 Tichodroma muraria | reverse complement strand
TGTGAAGTCTTGATGATGCCGAGCAGTTGGGAAAGTACAAAAGGAAAAAGAGAATCAGCAGGAGGAAAAGAATATCATCAGGAGGCCTTGCTGTCCAGAAATGGTTTTATCTACATGCCAGATTGCCTCATGGTCCATCATGTGTCTTCTTTAAAATCTTGAACTGGAGCCCACCCAAACCTCCAAAGTAGTCACAGGTACATCACAATAAAAAGGATTTTACTGGGATTTTAATGTTCTAAATCTGGACTGTGAAAGAAGCCTGAATTAGCTGAGAAACTGTTCTGAAACAACCTGAAAAATACTTGAAAAGTACCACTGGATTTTTGTAAATCAATGGCTATTTTCTATTTCTCTGATAATATTTTTATTCTATTACATGGAAAATGTGTACTACAGAATTTTGATACCTCCTAAGGCCATCAGTGCTTGTTTTCAGTCCAGCTCAGATATGGATATCTCAAAATCTCCCTTGCTTCAAAATAAGTTCTCAGTGGCCCGTCTAGCTGAAGACTTTTTCTGGGTTGGTGGCAGCATCGTCGCTTCTCCAAGATGGAAAATCGGCCACTTTGGTAAGATGCTGAATCCCTGCATTGAATGAGATGGTCACATCTTTAAATCTTTCGTGTTGAAATCTTTGTTAGTGACACCTTTGTATAGCAGCAGCGCGGGGAGCAGAAGAGAAGGAAGGACTTGAGGCAGCCCTGGTTTGATGTTCTGTTGCTTGGTTGGTAATGCAGTTCTTTCTGTCTTCAGCAAGCCAAAATTTCAATTTGGCTTGCTGAAGACAAAAAGAACTTCTTTTTCATGGAAGTTCTAATTTCATGGTTGATTTATGTTCTTTAGGACAAGCTAGAGCAAAGTTGTGCATTTTGACACTTGCTGACTTTTTAAAATATTCTGTTGCATAGACTCTCTTTCTCTCTACCCACAGCACAACAGTTTTGCTATCTTCCAGTATTGTACACCTCTAAGCTTCTTAATTTTATTTGTAGTTTAGAGTTTTAAAAATGAGCATTTAGAGGTCTGCTGTCTTCACCCACGCTAGGTCACTGGACTGTTTAGAGGTTGTTTTCTGAATACTGATATACAAAACTCTCAAGCTTCACTGGCTCTGTGAGAAGGATCCCCTTCGGGTGCTCACAGCAGCCTTTCATTTAAATAGCTAATAAGCCCAGCAAACCTAATTAGAGATGGCCAGAGAAAACAGATGTTCTAGCAGAAGCACTTTAGTAACAATCTTCTTTAGCCACTTCTGCATGTCCAGTGAGGAAATCTGCAGCCTTGGCCAGAACCACCCACCAGAACTACGTGTCCTATTTGTCTGTCAGCTTCATTGATCAAAGACTATTTATTTAGCAAGAAAATTGGACACATAGCTTAGCAAGTACTGGGAATTTTTGCAGAGGTTGACAAACACCATCCAGCTCTGCCTCTGCATTTCCCTGGGTGCAGGTGGCTGATGGAGGGATGGAGAGCTGACAGCCTGACCTGGAATCAAACCCCTAATTTCCACAGGATTAAGAGCATCTTTTCCCCCATTGACACCTCATTTATTAGGGGTTGTGTGCTTTAAGGATGGGTTCAGTCTTCCTTCATCTCCTGCATACATTGTCCCAACCATTGCTGGAAGAATAATTATACTTAAATGTTCTTTTCCAAAGACACTTTCAGAATTTTTTGTCCAATGAGCAGAACAGTAGAGAGTCCCAGACTTCAGTGACGCTTGAGCCACTGAGAGCCAACAAGGGGGAGAAAGCTGTGCTAGGAATAAAGCGATTAGTTTAAAAGGGGAGAGGGACCTGTTCACTGGGCTGGAGGGATGCAAAATGAAACAAAGGCAAATTAATGAGTTTGGATGTGGTCTGTTTTTTAACTGGATCTGGTGTAGTGATGCGAGTGAGCCTGGTGTACCTGGGCCAGGAGCACCACAGCCAGTTCATAGGCAGGACTGGCAAAATATCTTCTGGACTGTGTAGCTGGAGAGAATTCCCAACACACTCTGCTAGATATATTATGTATTTGGATATATTACATATTTTATATCGTTGTATTGATATATTGATTTTTAAAAAGAAGATTTTCTGTCTCCTGCCTAGAAAGAAAGTGATATCCTGGCAGGAATACTTGGAGCCAGTCAGCTCTTTGGTTTATGTATTGATGAGCCACTTATAGCTGCGAAACCATTTCCAGTGAGACTTTAAAAAAATGGGGCAGTCATTATGTCTTCAATGGATTGGCAGTGCTGAATGTGTGACAAGTGTGGGAGTCCCCTGTTTGTGTGTGGGAAAGCTGTTTTGGTTTGGTGATAATTTAAGGGAACAACTTGCCCTTCTGGTGCACGTGTACTGGGGGTTTCTCTGGGCTCACAAACATCTCCTGGAGGCCCTTGAGAGAAATAAGCTGCTGAAATCTGTTTTCCTCTCCTGATGTTGTTTAGGAAGGTGGTTGTTGTGAGGCACGTGATTAGGATTCGTCCCTCCAGGATCTGTTCATGGGGCAGAACTCAGCAGAGGGGTCTGATCTCCCTGCTCACTGTCCCTAGGCCTGGCTGGGGACACGACCAGGTGTGCAACACTGAACCCAGGGACCTGAATCTTTTGAGAGCTGGTCCAAGTACAAAAATACTCAATGACTCAATCTCCTGACTCCTTTTCATCCCCACATGCTAAAATACTCCCACTTCTTTTGCACATTTATATCAAACTCAGAGACTTCTAAAAGACAATAATGCTACTGAACCATAAATAATTAATTTGCAGACACTAGAACATCTTTCTAACAATAGGCATGAAATTGGTCTCCTTTTTCCCCCTTGTTTCAGGACAAATTGTAGGGTTTATGGTTTGTGTGGTTTTGCTATTTATTGTTACTTTAACACTTTGTATAGTAAATATAAACGCTATTAAGAAGCATGAAAAATCTCTGTGAGTCTTTTTGCTGCATCGGTCTGGTGTGGAACTGGGTGTTCCATGTTTCTATTCCCTGCTCTGCTCTGACAGTGCTCTGTGCTGCAGTACAGAGATCCATCTTCTCTCCACGATTTTTTTTTGTCCAGATGCAAATTGAGGCAACTCATTAGATCAGAAGAGAGCTGAACATAAGCTGAATTCTGAAAAAAAACCAGCTAATGAAGTGCAAAACAGAAAAGCTGTAATTCAGCCTTAATTGAAGATAGTTAAAATTAATTTCTTTAAAAACCTGATTCATTGCAACACTGGGGGATTTTTATGTGAAGTTTAGAAATGAATCCTTAAAGAAGGAATGTGAACAATGGCGAAGAGAAGCAGTTCTACTTCTCAGCAGTGTGCCCTTTTCACTTACACGCTGTGAAAGATTTCAGAAAAAAAAGTATCTTTTTCTGTTTGATATAAGCACCACTAGGATTTATTATTTTTTTTTTCCTTCCAGTCTCTGTAGTGCTCTAAACTTTCAGTCCCACAGGGGAGGGGGTGTGTGAGTGCCACACACAGGGACAGATGTGGAGGTGCCCCTGCTCCATCTCCTGGCCCTTGCCTGGTGCCCCCAGCAAACACCTCTGTGTTCCCTTTGGGGTTTTCCTTCCCACTGCGTTGCCAGGATCCAGATTCCTGCTGCTCTGACACAGGAAGGAAGAGATTTCTCGTGCCCTCCTTTCCCTGTGTCCCCAGCCCCAAAAAGATGCAACACTGAAACACTGGGGCTGGTGGTGGATCACGGACCCAGCTCACCTGGACTGAGCAGATCCAAGCTCAGTCCGGAGGAGCTGGAACCGCAGCAGGAGGCTGTGAGGTGCTCAGGGTGGCTTCGGGTGAGAAATCCTGCAACAAAATAAACAACAGCATTGAAAAAGCAATCCAAGGATGCTTATTAAAATTTTAACAGCAGGGAGCATATTCCTACTTCATGCAAAAGCGTTTTGCAGAAAGTGTGTGCTTTTATTGTGGTTCTTCTTCTTATGTTCTGCTTTGTAACAGGTGTGATCTTTGATACTTTTCCCATTTCTGCTCTTCTCATTTCTTCCAATAAGATCATTTACTACTATAATTCCCAAAGAGGAAGTTGGAAATGTAATGTGATTTGAAGTGTGTGGGATTAGTGTTCAGAGAAACTCTTTTATTAGCTATTTTGACCAAATTTTTTTTTCAAAAACCCTATAAACCTTGTGAAATTAAAATAAGTTCAAGCTTCCCATAATTCTTAACTCAGTAAATCCAAGAAATATTTATCTTCTTCTGAATTGGAATGAAAGCAGATATTGAAAAGATTGTCTGGGAGAGAATTGGGCTGAGTTTGGATCTGATGTTGCAGTGGATTCCAGTGATGTTTCTGGCACAGCATTCGCCTTTGTGGCTGATACCTGCTGAATTTCCCTAAAGGCATTCCTGATTTTCCCTAAAGGCATCTGTGACTGAAGCCAAGGGTCCAGCCTTAAGAAGTAAAATGTTACACGAGGTATTATCTTGTTCTCAATTCCACACCTTCTCTCCATGAATATTTTATTAACATGGACAACCAACTCTACAGAATTGTGCCTTTAAATTAAAATTTCCTTTTACTATACCAGTCTGCTTTCAAGTGAATCTATTTTGCTGAACCTTTTCCAGAGTAAATTAATTGACTTTTTCTGAACATGAGCTCTAAAGCACAGGGACATCAAAGCTTTTTCTCATTTCTTTTTACTTACCTTGCTTTTGCCTCTGCCTGAGAGGTGGACTTGAATCACCCCAAAGAGTTGTGCTGTTGGTGATGCATTTTGGAATATGTGTAATCAGTGTTTTCATTTGGACACTGTTTCACCTTTAATCTTGATGGGAGATTGATAAAAGATTGATAAAAGACACCTGGCCTCAGAATCTCCTTGCATTTATTTCTAACCTAGGATGTGTATTGCATGTATTAGTTTTTGTTCTTCAATCCAGAATCTCAGTAGTAATTTTCAATTCTCATCTCTTAGGTCTGAAAAAAGAAAGTTGAACATAGTAATAGTTTTAATTTTACTTCAACAGATCAGGCAGAAAGTCAAAGGAAAATCAGGTCACAGGCTCTGCTCTGTCATCAGGGGGAATAAATGGGAGACTTGGCAGAAAATGTGAGTCTGCATTTATTCCTGGGACAGAGCCAGCCTCTCACAGTTGGATTGAAGTTATTGAGCTCAGTCCTTGCAGCAGCTGGATTTCAGAATAAGGCCCCAACCTGGCTCCCAGGGAATTCCAATGCCAGAGCCCTGGTTTGGAAGCAGCTCCCCAGGGAAGAGCAGGATCCCTGCAGAGGCAGAGCAGACTCTTGGAGGGAGCTTCTCCCAGCACCCGTGGCTTTTAAGGCCACTGCCTGCACTGTCTGGGGTGCCACCAAATCCACAGGAATGGAACACGTCCTGAGGTCCAGAGGCAAAGTACAACACAGGTGAGAGGCCTCCTGTTAGGAAAATGTGGGTTTGGGGGATTTGGAAGATGAAAAATCAGTGGGGTTCTTGCTAAGCAAATCTATAAGGATCAGTGACTTAATCCATAGAAGCAGTGGGACCTTGCTGGCCAAGGATTCCAGTTTCCAGGTGGAATTTCATCCTGTGTCCAGCACAAGGTTTAAACGTTGCAGGAGCTCAGATTTGAGATGCTCTTGAGAAAGATCAAGGTATGCACCTTGTGCTGGTTCCAACATATGAACATTTCATATAAACTAATATGGGAACGAAAACTTTCACACTTACAGGTTAAATCCACAGTCACCAAGAATCTTTCTACCTTTTTGATCTTAATACCTGACCTTTTACATCAGACACTACAGGAAACCTTGTCCTTTGACTTGAACTGTTCATCCGGCAGCTGCTTGGTGCGTTTTCTTCCTCTAAAGGCGATTCCAAAAGGAGCAAAGACTGACTCACTGCTCTCTCTTCATTCCTCTCCTCAGTGGAAAGATGCATGAGCTCCATGCAAGCGGGCACCCAGATGATCAAACTCCGTGGTGGCTCCAAGGGGCTGGTCCGCTTCTACTACCTGGATGACCACAGGTCGTGCATTCGCTGGAGACCCTCTCGGAAGAACGAGAAAGCCAAAAGTGAGTGTGAGCCACGGGACCTCCCCTCTGACCCCTCCTGGGGCCTTGTCCTCTTGTAAACGGACGAGAATGAAGGGTCTGGCTCCATGAGAGGTGCTGTACTTTAAGGGGCAGTAAATGGTTTTGTGATGGGTACCTTGTGAAGTCGAAGTTGCTGCGGTTGGCAGCGTGCTGTAAGTGGCTTGGGGCAACCCCCGTGTGAGCTGGGCCTTGCAGTGCGAGGTCTGGGCTCTCCCTCTCTGGGATTTCTCTGCAGGATGAGTGCACTGCCCAGCCCAGGGCATGCTCACAGCCACTAATGAGCTGCACTTCTGCCACTGCAGTTTCCATCGACTCCATCCAGGAGGTGTGTGAGGGGAAGCAGTCGGAGATCTTCCAGCGCTATGCCGACGGCAGCTTCGATCCCAACTGCTGCTTCAGCATCTACTACGGGGACCACATGGAATCCCTGGACCTGGTGTCCTCCAGTGCTGAGGAAGCACGGACCTGGATCACAGGGCTGAAGTACCTGATGGCAGGGATCAGTGACGAGGACAGCCTCTCCAAACGCCAAAGGACCAGAGACCAATATCCTTCCTGTGCTGCCCGGGAGGTTTCCCAGCAGTGGAGAGCTATGGATGAGCTCAGGACTCCTTACGGTATTTGCTTTGCTACAAGTAAGCACTAGGCTCAGAGCTTCAAAGCAGTTCCCACTGTATTCCCTGTTTCCAGAGAGAGAGCTCCTGAAGAGGATTGTTATGGGCAATATTTGGAGATGAGTGACTGCAGTGGACTGAAAACCACACAGGTATATTCTTCAATCTCACTGCCAGCGTAAAACCATCCATTTAATTTGGTGATGTAACACTGAGAGTCACTCAGAAGTTTTTCTTCTGTGTTGTCAAATAGGTGCAGAGCACATGTGGCATGTTGAGCATGGCAAGTCTAGAAGCTGTTACTGAACTAACATGAGGAGAGTTAGAGATTAGCTTGACCTTTCATTCCCAGTCTCATTTGCAGTGTTTCCTAATGTGAAAAAAGTCATATATCCATGATGCTCAGTATTATCCTTCAATATTCCCTGCTGTTCCTTAACTCCTATTCAATGTGGTTGAAGCAGACATTTGATGAGGCGGATAAAAATGGGGATGGCAGTCTGAGTATTAGTGAAGTTCTCCAGCTCATGCACAAACTGAATGTGAACCTACCCCGACAGAAAGTCAAGCAAATGTTTAAGGTAAGAAAAAGATTTTTTTTTTTTCCTGAAAAAACAAGGATTTAACATGAAACCCAGTAGGAGAGATTGCAAATACTTCAGCAGCTGGTTTGTTTCCACTCTGCTGAGAGATACTACACAGTCCATTTGGTAAATTGGAAAGAGCTCCAGAAACACGTCACAGATAAATTGTTATGCACAGAAAAAGGCAACACACCAGGTACCTTCTGGTGTTACATAATGTGAAAACACACAGTACCAAGATTGCTCTTTTGCTATAACTTTTTGATCAGAAACTCAGTCATGTTTCCTCCTCCTATTACGTTCTCTCTAACAAATATTATCTAATAAAGTATCCAATGTCCTATGATAGCTGGTACTAATAAAATACCCAGCATGCAAACTTCTGCATCTGTCAGAGTTTTGCACTGCTAAGAGCTGTTTGTTTGACACTGCGTTCTGCTGACCTTGGCCCAATTTAGTGAGCAACAATGGAGATGTGTATCCTTTGTTATCACAAAGTCCCTGCAGGGACCAGCAAGCCTTTATGTGAAATCCCTGGTGATTTTTTCTTTACTTGCGAAATTAATATTCTTCCAGATCTTGATAGTTTATGGCCATGGATTTAACAGATATCCTCTCAAATCCTGGATATAAAATTAATTTCAAGATGACTTGGGCTCCGATGATCTTCTGAAGATGTGAGTGGGTAATTCTGCCAGACACACACATGTTGTTGGAGGCTGCCTTGTCTTTACTTGATTGCCATAGACAGAAGAAATCCTCCAGCAGGGTCCCCTGTGGAACAATTGAAACCTTCAAAGTTGCTTCTTGGCTCCTGCACTGATGTATCCAGGGGAGAGGTTCAAATCTGTGCAGAGGATTCCTGTGACAAGGCTGATAGATCAGTCGGGTTCCAGCAGCCACGTCAGGCAGCTTCAACCTGCACTTAATTCCAGCTCTTCGCTCTCACGCAGCGGTTTGTTTATTTAAAATTGGTGCAGGCAGTTGGGTTCCTGACTGTCTCGTTGCCCTGTGCTGCAGGAGGCTGACACAGATGACAACCAGGGCACGTTGGACTTCGAGGAGTTCTGTGCCTTCTACAAGATGATGTCGACGCGGCGCGATCTGTACCTGCTGATGCTCACCTACAGCAACCACAAGGACTACCTGGACACAGACGACCTGAAACGCTTCCTGGAGACTGAACAGAAGGTAGGCCCAAGCCAGGAGCACAATTCCAGCTGCATGCCCTCCCGCTTGCCATTGGGAATGAATTCCCTTTTAAAAGGGGTGGGGACTTGGGTGCTGTGAAAAACAGACAGATGTCTCCTGACTTTCATCTGTAGGCTGGCAGGATTATTTCTTGAATCTTCTTGCTCTCACTACCATTACTTTCCTGTGGGCTCCTTTGGTGTGCCCCTAGATATAATCTCTAGAATTGCTTTATTTTTTTCCTGTGCTCCCCTTGAACAATCCCATCAGCACCTGTCTGTTCCCAGTATTCAGTACCTTGGAGCAAAGCTGGTGTTCCTGGCTCTGCTTGTGACCTAGTGCACAGCCCATGATGAAACTCTGAATTACTTTGTCACACTAACTCAGTGTGTAAACTGGAAGATTATCTTTCAAAGAGCAGTTGAGAGGATGATTAATGTATAGGAGAGTTTTTGAAACACATTGTAGTACCTAAGAAATTTTCTCTGAATGATTTATCTCCAGTGCTGCAGGAACAAACGCTTTGACTTATATTTGCCCTTTTCCTCTCATGATCTCCTCTGAAGCTTCATGCCTGTAAGTCATAAATGTCCATGAGTTTCAGTCATTGTCCATGAAAGGAATGAGTAAAAAAGCCATCTCTCTGGCAGTTATCTTCTTAGATAAGTGGAGTGTGTTTCCATTTCATTGGTCAATTGATCCTCCAGATGGTGAGGGGAAAATGAACACTCACCACAGGACACAAATTAACTCAGCTAATTACTGACATGGCCAAATCCTGCCTGGGGGGCTTCTCTCCCTTGCCAGCCTTTCTCATACAACATGGACAGTGAAAACATCTTTACTCCATGCCAGGAAAATCTGGTGTTCCAGAGCTTTATCTTTTGATTTCAGTATCATCAATGTTCAAATCCAGAGTTAGAGTTTTTTGTCTTCTTCTTTTACTTTTATCCATTAGGTTTTAAATTACCCCCAGAAAAGGCATTGATCTTGTAGATGGTGGTTTCATTTTCCCCCAGGCAAAGATTCTGTGTTGCCAAATTGATGGTCACTTTATTGGACTCTGATGACAAGGGCTGTGTTTTCATGCCATGTACAGCATCTAATAGAAAGGATTTGCTGGACCACTCAGGACAGAAATGTTAAATAATATCAGGATAATAGAGAATACATCAACATTTAATAGCAGGAGTATTAATTTTATTAAAATTAAGTTACTAAAACATTGCATTATGTAAAAAAAGTAACAGCTCAACATTAATGGCCCTGGTTTCATACATGACAACATTTACAGATATATATTTCCCTTTGTACTCTTCTTTTTCAGTTGAGAATGCAAAGCAACCTTGAAGTTAGCAGATTTCCTGAGAACATTATGTCCCGATTCTCTGTTTTCCCCTGCTACTAACAGATTTTTCTGTCTGCTGCATAAAGATGAGCCATTTTCTTGTTTTGTTTTAAAGGAAAAAACCCTTTGGTAATGCAAACTAATCCTCTAATCCTACAAGAGAAGAAATCCCATTGGTTTGTGACAAAGCTTGTTCTGTTTGGATGCTCTGTGGTGCCTAACAACAGATCTGACCTACAAAGCAGAACTCTGTCATCAGGCAGCTGCCAATAGCACAGAAACTTTTCACAGAGCACTTCCCTTCTGATCTGACCTGACACTGATTGACAGGAGTGAGAATCCCACTGGGGAACTGGAAATCCTGAGTCCCACTATGGATAATCTGCCCAGTTGTTGGACTGGAGATAGAGGAGAGAGCTCAGAGAAGCTGTGATTAACAGTTAACTCTGCATTTTTGCTGCTTTTACAGATGACAAATGTGACTAAAGAACATTGCCTGGAAATTATCAGCAAGTTTGAGCCATGCCCAGAGAACAAGAAGGAGGGAGCCCTGGGAATTGATGGTAAGCTGGCTGGTACAGCTTTTGTGGGGAAAAGGGAACTGTCTCAATGCTCAGGAGACTATTGCTGCTGCTTGCAGAATATATAGCTGTAGAATTTTGTCATGTCGTATAGAGTATGCTTCCAGTCTTTTTGCTTTTTATTTTTTTAATACCTACCATTTACTGAGGAACCTAAAGGGAAGTCAGATCTCTTTGGAGGAGTTTTGAAAGGTGCATATCATGATGAAGCAGCAGTCACTGAAAGTCAGCGGGAACCGGAGGTGTCTCTGTGCTTTTGGAAAATACACTTGAATTTAGTTGCAGTATCATTCCTGCAGGTATTTTTGGAAATCATTTAAGTCTTAATATAAGAGGAGTGATTTGATCCAGAGTAAATGTCTGAGTGGGATGATAGATGAAATTGGTCCTGCCTTCCTGACCTTTGCTTCTGAAGCCTTCTCTCTAAATATATCAATGCTGGTAGCTGTTATTTTGGGGGCTGACTGTAAATCCTTTCCCCTAAATAGTAAATCTTCAGACAGCTCTTATTGAATCCAAGAAGGGAGTACATTCCTCAGGAATTTGGTTCTGTGCAAAAGTTCTTGGACCTTTAGAAAATCAGTCTTGTCCATTTCCGTGGGTGTGTTGTCATCCTGAAAAGTGGCAGAACAGAAGTTGTTTGGTTTCCTGCAGGAAGAAGTGGGTAGTTTCTGGTACAGTGTGTAAGGTGGTTGCTTAGGATGGGTCAAGGTCTGTTCTACTTCCAGACTAAATTTTCAATTTATTTTAAAGCTTATGCTAATGCCAGTGAGGGAGCAGATGACATTCTTTTCATTTTCTGGTCTTTACAGGCAGTTGCAGTTATAGAAATAATGAATAAGCAAGTTCATTATCTTGCCTTCCTCATACCTGCAGAAGTAAGAGTAGGCTTTTCAAACTATTGTAAGATTCCACAGAGAAAAAAATAACAAAATAAAATAAAATAAAATAAAAAAAATCTATAAAAGTTACCTCAGAATGGATGATAAAACATCAGAGACTTTATGGGTTAGGATAAGAGAGAGTCCAGCTTGGTGACATTCTGCTGGTGTCTGCTACAGGGCTCCTGATCAGGGGGAAGCAGAAGGTGAGGTCCTTTGGAGACAATTGGGCCAAGCGTTGTGACCTTGACCCATCCAGTAACTTGCTGCAAGTGCAGCAGAACAGAACAGCCCTCATCTAGAGTTTAATTGATGCAAGAGTTTTCTGGTAACATCCAAACTCCTCCAAAGAGGCGACTGAGGAGCTGACAGGGGCACACTGCTGGGCTGGTGCTGACAAAGGAGGAAGAGCTGCTTAAAAATCATAAATCTGCGTCTGCGTGTACACCATGTATGAACATGTGTGTGCATGCACTCACAGAGGAGTTATTCCTCTCTTGTCTTTGTGTGGAGTCTCCTGTCCCCCAGAAAACAAGTCCAGTGTTGCCCTGGGGGCTGGAATGCAACAGCCATGGAAGCTGAAGCTGCCTGTTCATTCCTCAAACTGGTGCAGCCCAGACAGGAGCGTCCTGCCCACCCTTGGCTGCGCTTCAATCGCAGGGAAATAACAGTTCACTGTCCTTTGTCCTTTCATATTCATTCATGGCTGTACTGCCTTGTGTCCTCAGCTGTGCTGGCTTTTGTCATGGAGCACCTTGGGCTGTCCTGTGACAATGAGCTCACTCAGAGTCTTGCTAAGAAACCCTTTACCTTTGTCTGCTGATCCAAGTGGCACCGTGCCAGTGCACCTTCCCTGAGGACCACCACAGCCCTGAGGGACACACTGCTGACAGGGCCTCCCTTCATTCCTGGTTCTTCCTTGTAGGACTGATAAACCCAGTTAGTGTGAACTCATTACAACCATCACGACATCATATTTCAACAAGAGCTTAAAGCAAACAATGGTGGTGTTGCAGCAGCTGCCCTCCCAGTGCCGGGTGGAATTAACCTTGCAGCAGCTGATTGGTTTGCTTTGCAGGAAGAGCTGATTACCTGCCACGAGTGGTTGGCTGTGTGTTTGCTGACAAACTCTGTGCTCTATCCATTTTCCACAGTGGCTGCTCTGCCTTGGTTCATCTTTTCACCCTGGCTCTGTCGCTGATTTGCTCATTGATCATTTTATGTGCTCCAAGAGACTTCAATATCCAGCTGGGCTGAGCTGAATTCCCTGGCACTGTGTCCCAGTGTATTGTTCAAAATGTTTTGCTATTTGTGTTTATCAGCTCTTTTCTTTTAATAGAAATTTCATCAACATCATCAAATTAATATACACTAAAGTGTATAGCCTAGAAGGACCATCATAAAGGTGATGTTTTATCTTATCACAGTCAAAGTGTGTTAAGACCTTTGGAAGTTTGTCAGGTTTTTTACGTGGGCACAGGTTTGTTTATGGAATGAGTGAAATGTCAGGAGAATTAGAAGTCTTGAAGCAGAAACCTGTTGAACAAAGGCACTATCACTGTCAGCAAAGCCAGGGTGTTAATGGGAATCTGAGTCTTTCCTTGGTGGTGAAAGAGAAACCTTTGGGGAAGATTAGAAATGGAAGTTACAGTGTTTCATGTCAGTCTGAATTGTGAAAGTGTCTTCGATATGTGCACAAATGTCTGCTGGAGGTTTGAGAGCAGGAATTCCACACAAAGATAAAATCATAATTTGCTGAAACTTTGCTTCTGAACAAGAGTCGTGATTGCAATACACAGAAGGCCCAGGTGATGATGTCTGCAGGATTTACAAGCATCCCACTGCTCCGGACAGTAAATTCTTCTGGTAGCATCAGTGAAAACCTCACAGATAAATGATATTTCAGCATCAAGTGTGGAGTGACCTTTAGTCTCTGAAGTGACATTACTGCAGTACTGCAGAGCTCCCCACTCCAGAGGCAGCTAGTCACAGCCAAATTAGAGAGGGTAGCTTGTACAAGCCGATGTGTACTACCATTATTCTGGTATTTTTTTGGAAAATACTGAAAGAGGAGAGGAGAGGAGAGGAGAGGAGAGGAGAGGAGAGGAGAGGATCTCCTGTTGGGCCATCAAAAACTGTCTCTATGCAGCCCAGTACTGTAGACCTTACAAGATTTTACTGAGGAGCAGCTCCAGGATATGACTGCAGATCTCTGGGGGCTTTTGTATGCCACGTGACCCAATGTCTTAGCAGAATCTTTTGACACAAGTTATAAGCCTAAGAGGTTTGGATTAAATAGACATATTTTTCTCAGGAAAGGCAGAGCAGCAAAACATACAAAGCAATGAGAAAAGCAACAATTGCACTTGGTCATGGTGACAATTTGAGTGTAGTGGTGCTATTTCTTAAATATGCTGGTGGATATAGGGATGCATTTTAGGCTGGTTTTAGGAAGGTTATGGCAACAAAAAGCATGAAACTGTGTTATTTACAGCGTTGTTTGTCGACAGGTTTCACCAATTACATGCGGAGTCCATCGGGGGACATATTCAACCCAGAACACTACCAAGTGAACCAGGACATGAGCTACCCTCTGAGTCACTACTTCATTACCTCTTCACACAACACCTACCTCATGGGAGATCAGCTGATGTCCCAGTCCAGGGTGGACATGTATGCATGGGTGCTACAGTCTGGCTGTCGCTGCGTGGAAGGTAAAGAGCAGAAAGGAGCTGTCAGTGGGCTCTGTAGTCTTGTTTCTCCTCTCTGAAGAAAGATTTGTAACTTCTGCAGAAGACATGGCAGCTGGGGAGAGGAAAAAGCCTGAGGAAATGGTGTCTTCCTTTCATAAAGAACACAAAATAATGTTGTGATAGAATGGACAGATTTTCTTGAGGATGGAAATAAGACAGACATTTGAGGAGTGGTGCTGTTGGTAGTGAGGAAAACAGTTGTAAAACTCCTGTTGTAGAGAGGTTGCTGATGTTGGGCAGAATGCGCTGGTGCTTGTTCTGCCTAGCCAAGTGTGTGACAACCAGACTGGGAAATATGGCAGAGTTCCTGCCACACCTAAGAGGAAAGTGGATATTTCTACTCAGGGAAGTATTCTGTGAAATGGTGACAGTCTCTGCAGTGACCAGGAAGCCTTTTTGTGCAATCTCTTCTGGTGCTTGTGCTGCCTTTCTAAGACATTGCCTGTTTCAAAATAATTTTTAATGTTCTGACCATCAAAGTGTTTTCACAGTTTTTCAGAAGGCAAACGTGGTTTGCTCAGGTTGGGTTGTGGATGTGCCACTGGGTGCCTCAGGGAAATAAAACATTTAATGGAAATATGATAATAGACAAGCATAAAGTCAGGCAAAGTCCAGGGTGGGCTAGGGATGACCAGGTATTGGCTTGGCCTGTGGTGTGAGCAGCTTGGTTGAGAGTGTCTGCTTTCCTTTTCAGGTTCAGCAGGAGCACAATGAAAGCAATGCTCTGCTCTGTCATCTCTCTCCCTGTCACAAACTCCTCAGCCCTTGTTAAAAGAGTTTCTTTGCTTGGGGCTTTCTCAAACAGTGGGAACAGTCACCTGGTGCCAGCATGAGGTCGAGGCCAGGAAGTTCCTTCCTAGGAAGGATGTTCAGCACAGTGAGGAGGGAGATGGAGGGTGGGAATGAACCTGTGTCCTGCTTTGGGGACACGGCTGGCTGGGCTGCTGAAGGGAATTTCAGGGCCTTATGGTCTCCCCCAGGTGCTGGCTCCTGCTCTGATGGGTGTCACTGTTTCTCTCCTACAGTTGACTGCTGGGACGGGCCGGACGGGGAACCAATTGTCCACCATGGATACACCTTGACTTCCAAAATCCTCTTCAAAGATGTCATTGAAACTATCAACAAATATGCCTTCATCAAGAATGAGTACGTATCCAGCCTGTCAACCTTTGAGTCTCAGGGCTATGAATGGGAATGTTCCCTGGCTTCCTTGTACAGGGAGTGAAGGTCTGACTTGTTCCAGAATTCCAGACAAAATTTGGGATTGTTTTCTGGGGGGAAATCCTTCAGATCCTTCAGAAAGAAACACCAAGGCAAAGCTGAGTGTTTCTGCACAGAGGTGTGGATCTGGCTTTATTGAGCTTGTACACCACCTGAGGAACAACAGGTTTTGCCAGTGAATGTTTTCAGTGAAGGGCTGACAGTTTTGTCTCTGGATGTGCACTCTGGTGCTGCCAAGGCTACACCTGGGTGCTCCAGGGATAGGAAACGGGTAAGGGAATAAAGAATCCAAAGAGACAGTAGCCCGATTGTGGAAAAAGCAGAGTGTTCATCAGAAAGAGCTTATCTTCCTTACAGGTACATTGCTCAGAAAATCACTATTATTCATGAGAAGTTTCATATACCTTGGCAGTTACTGTTCTCCTCCTCCACACAGAGGCAAAATATATGTGCCAACCTTTGTTGTTTTTTTAAAATAGAAATTACTTTATCGCTGTAAAAATTTTCCAGTAGCTCCCCCAAAGCAGCTCATCTGCCTTTACAAATAGAGCTAAACTTGCACTAAATTTTCAGACCAGGTAAACTTCTAGAGAGCCTGAGATTTTTTGCAGTTTGCCTGAAGTCATGGTAAACAAATCAAAGGCAATGTTTCTGAAATTGTTCAGTTTTTAAACCTTTGCAAAAAGGGTAACTGGTACCACATCATCAACTGGGAAAGTTTGGTCCTGGTGTGGCTGAAAGCCTTATTTTTCCTGATGAGGAGCTAATGAAGACCAGATAATTGATTTTTAATTAATGAATCCCTGATAGTTCAGTCCTGCAAAACTCTTTTATAGATTAGCTGTTGTGCTGATGTTAAAAAAGCATCGTCTCTAAAGAGAAATCCATCTTCAGTGTGGTTTTACACGGCACCGACCACACTGAAGTAGATATTCCACATATCTTACCTTCAAACAACCAGGCATTGCTGCTCCTTGGCCTCAGCCTGGATAATCAACAATAAAACTAAAACTAGAAACAACACTTGCTGTCTTTGTAGAAGAGGCTTTGTCTGCAGGTTTATCTGCAGAGGTTTATCTGTATGACACTGCCCTGTTGTTAGTGGGAAAAGTCCTCATGCTGTAAAAGCCAAATCTGCAGGTGATACTTGCTTGTCTCTGCAGGTACCCTGTGATCCTGTCAATTGAGAACCACTGCAGCATCGTGCAGCAGAAGAAGATGGCTCAGTATCTTACAGAAATCCTGGGAGACAAACTGGATTTGTCTTCTGTGCACAACGACGACTCCACAAAGCTCCCTTCACCAGCAAGTCTTAAAGGGAAGATCCTGGTTAAGGTAAACACCTGCTCCATGTGTCCTTTCCCTCCTCTTGTTTGTGCTGCTGATGATTTCTGCCTGGTTATCCCTCTGTCCTAACTTAAATCATTTCACAAAAAGCAGACCTTAGGAAACTGCTGCTTAAGGTTCAGAACAAATCTCTTCTCAGTAAGAACCTGGAAAGAATACGCTTTGAATAATTTTGGGTTTTTTAGAATACGTCATAGCAAGAGCTGCGTGCTCCCCTGCCTCTGTAATAAATTTATCTTCTAGGGCAAGAAACTTCCAGCCAACATCAGTGATGATGCAGAGGAAGGAGAAGTTTCTGATGAGGACAGTGCTGATGAGATTGATGATGACTGTAAACTAATGAATGGAGATGTAAGTGAAGTGCCCATTTGAATGTAAATGTCTCTCAAGGCTTCCCATCCCAGTGAGAGGAAACCTTGTAGGGGTTCTCTGGATTGTGGGTGTGGCCTGATCTTTGGGATTCATCACAAGTGGTTCAGATTCTAAACCTTCAGGAGGGCAGATTGACAAAAGTGCAAAGGAAGCAGCACCTGTTCTAGGGGTTATGTTTCAAGTTTAGAATTTTAAAGAGTAATATTTCTTGATTCCTCAGTGCATCACAGTGTGCTTCTCCTAAAATGCAAAAAAAAAAAAAAGAAACAAAACTATTCTACTTACATCAAATTGTGGTCAGTTTTACAGATCATCCCTTTGCTTTTCTGAATGCTGGGCTCGGTTGATTTTTATTGTAAGGAAAAACTGCTGGCTTCAATCTGAAAATCCCTTATTTCTTCATCCTTTTTAAAAGTTCTGTTTTTTGTTACTTTAATCCTCTGGCAAGTTCCACTGCACCTTGCAGAAACAATACAAAACACAGCAAAACCATTTAATGACATAAACCACATTGTCTTGGAGAGAGTTTGCATTCTCAGTCCTCTCTCCCTCAGGCTATTTCCTCATTTTATATCATGGATCTGATCCTTTTCATCTAAAAGAGAAACTTCTTTGTGAGGAAGACTGGCAAAGGAGAAAAATAATTTCTTTACTTTTTGGGAGTTATTACATGTTAGCATATCACTTTTCAATATTTTACAGCACCGTCTTTGTTACTAACAGTTCACTTTGCTGAGGTTTACTCATGCTTTATGGCTGAGATTTGCTACACCTGGTTTACTTTCCAAAATGAATTTTTGAAGAGTTCAGAAAACCAGAGCTTGTTTCATGACAAATGTAACTGGGAATTCTTGAGGCCTACTGAGAGAACACAATCTGTCACTCCTTAAAAGACCTGAGTGAAAAAGAAAACTCTTGAGTTTTATTTTTAGTTTTATTTCCCCACTTCCCCACATGGGCCATGGTGCACACAGAGCAGGCAACAGGAGTTCTCTTGCATTTTGCCTTTGATCTGCTGAAAAGAGGATTCTAAAGCATCTCACATCCATCCCACCCAATAGATCTTGCACCTATTGTAGCTGCAATTGGCCTGTACATGGCATGGGACTCACATGATGCTTTTTTCATCACTGCCTTGTTTAATGATTTAATGTTTTGTTTGCAGGCATCTGCTAACAGGAAAAGAGTGGAGAACATAGCAAAGAAAAAACTTGACTCACTGATAAAAGAATCCAAAATCCGTGACTGTGAAGATCCAAACAATTTTACAGTTTCCACTCTGCCATCCTCAGGAAAGCCTGGGCTGAAGTCTGATAGTAAGAAGGTGAATTTATGTTTAATTGTACCTGTGTTTCATTAGTTTACTAAATATATCTTATATTATTGACTTCAACTTCATAGCTGAATTCATGCAGTTAATGATGATGCCAGGTGAACATCACTGTCAGATACACAAACTATTTATCTTGCTCACACAGCAATTGGAGCATGAAATGTACTCTGAAATGACTTTTCAACAGAAATAAT
Source organism: Tichodroma muraria (assembly GCA_013390105.1). NCBI lineage: Eukaryota > Metazoa > Chordata > Aves > Passeriformes > Sittidae > Tichodroma > Tichodroma muraria. The sequence goes on along the minus strand of WAAG01038677.1, from coordinate 44,007 downwards.
TTGATTTTCCATTATAAAAATTGCTAATGAAGGTTGAGCTCTTTTTGTTCCTCAGTTCTCTATGTTCTATGCATTTTCTGTATATTTTAATTTTATATTAACTCCAGTTTATAAAAATGTACTCAGCCCACAGACTACACTTCATAAAGTTAAGGCATTTTCATTTTAAACTTTGTAATAAGCCGCAAAAAGTTTGGTAAGATTGATCCACACAAATGAAAAGCAGTGGAGGTCTGCCAATAATAAGCAGGTGTAATAACCAGGGATTAAAACTAAACTAGGGATGAAAACTCAAAAACAGCTTCCCAAAACATTCTGTGGGGTGAGTTTTGGGTGTGCTTTAAACCCAATACTTTACACGACTTTTCAGGGACTCCACTACAAGGCCAAGGCTTGACAAAGCCTTTAGCAGAGGTGTTACCCTGAATAGCCAGTGCTAAAGGCCCCTCCTGTTTGTGCTGATATCCAGAGACTGTCTCAGCACTCTGCCTGAGCTCCTGTGCTCTTCTCTCTTTGGTTGCTTCAGAGTAAACTTGAGGATGACGTGGAGTCCGGGGAAGATTTCGGTGCCAGCAAAAGGCACAGCCGGTCACTCATGGGCAGCTTTTCCAAACGCAAGGTGAGCCCCTGGCAAGGGGAGGTCTGCACCAGATCTTGGGTTCTTGGAGGGTTTCTTGGTTTTGCACGCAGTGGAGAGGAATTTCATAACTGCAACATCTGCAGCACCTCGCTCTGAGGCTGTTCACTGAACAGACAGGCTGGGGAGCTGCTTATCAGTGAACATAACAACAGAGATTCAATTTACATGAAGGTCTGAGGGCGTCCAAGATCTACCTGAGAATCAGAAAAATTCATTTACACCTTTCATCTGAGGATCTGTGCTTCCATTATAACAAGGCTCAGACCTTGGGCTGAGTTTTCCCCGTGTGCAAATTTTGCTGCAGAGCCGAGTGTTACGAAAGCTGTCATTTTCCATTTTCTCTAAGTAACACACTCATTGGCATAACAAAGCAGAATTGTAGCCAGCTGCTCCAACTTTGATCACACAGTTATGATATTATGGTTTCATTTCCTTCTGGCACAGAAAAAAGGAAGCAAATTGAAAAAGGCATCAAGTCTGGAAGAGGGTGAAGACGATTCGGATTCTCAAGGGAATTTAGCCAGGAGCTCTGTACATTACAGCAGGTTTGTTAACAAGGGATTCGACAGCTTTGTTGCTAAAATATGCCTGTATAAATGCACCCACTAAATAGGTTTGCTTCTGGTCTAGATGCCATCTTGCTGGTGGCTGCAGGCATGTGACAGGAATGTGGGGAGATGCAAGATCTGCCGCAAAATCACCAGGATGATCTCTTGGTGCTGTTCAGAATAATTAGCAAAGCACAGTGGACCTCTTCTGCATTTTGAGCTCTTATTGTCTCATATATTTCTTTACCCTGATTTATTTTTCAATATGAAAGATAACATTTATCCCTTCATGTGTGGGAATTTCACTGGTTTTGTCTTTCTAGGATAAACCGACAGAAGAAGACAATGAAGCTGTCCAGGGCCCTGTCTGACCTGGTGAAATACACAAAGTCTGTTGGCATCCATGATGTTGAAACTGAAAGTAAGTTGAACTAAAAGTTTGATGAAAATAATTGCTACACGATGAAATGGAAAGGTTTATGTTCTTATATATCTTTTCATTAAAAGAAGGCTTCTTAGTGAAGATTCAGTTTATTATCATATTCAGCTTCAACTGCTGAATCTAACTGCTCCAACAAGCACAGTATCTGCTGTAATTTAAGGAAAAGAGAGTTCCCTCTGAGTGGAATGCACTGAAATGATGCTTTATACTTGAAAGCAGCTAATGCTATGTACTTCTGAAAGCTTTTTCTAGATAATAAATAAATGAATAAGGAGATTACCTCTAATCTCCTCTGCAGTCTCTTCCAGCTGGCAGGTTTCATCTTTCAGTGAAACCAAAGCCCACCAGATCCTGCAGCAGAAGCCAGCACAGTACCTACGTTTCAACCAGCACCAGCTGTCCCGCATCTACCCCTCCTCCTACCGAGTGGACTCCAGTAACTACAACCCCCAGCCTTTCTGGAATGCTGGCTGCCAACTTGGTGAGCAGCAAGGAAGCTTATTTATTCTTTGTTCTGTTTTGAGAGGGATGTTTTAATAGGAGTTCTGGAATTGCCCCTGTGGACACTCTTGAGTTGTCTGCTTGTCCAGCTTGCTAACCATTGAGTCCTCCTTGTTACTGTCCCTGGATTGATTACCTTGAACTTGTGTCTTACATGCAAGGAGTTGTCTGGTAAATAGAAATAAATGAAATTCTCAAATGCAAGAGGGCTTCAGGGTTCAGCTCTTTTGGGGAGCTTCTCTCCCTGAAGCTGTAATATATGTTTTATAAGAGAATGATTTTCCGTAAGATATCCATTTTTTTGCATCTAGGGAGTTAAATTTGAATCTGATTTTATTTTTTTTTTAATAGTTGCACTAAACTACCAGTCAGAGGGGAGAATGCTGCAACTGAACCGGGCCAAATTTAGTGCCAATGGGAACTGTGGCTATGTCCTCAAACCAAACTGCATGTGTCAAGGTAAGGAAAACCAGCAAAACCAGTGGATCACTGACTGCATGACAGGATTGAAGTGTGGGCTTTGGTACAGTTTGTTTAGAGATGCATTTCTGATGCCAGAAGCAAACCAGCCAGAAGGAATCTCTAATTGAAGTCGTGTTGCACTCCTTTCACATTATGGGACTCTTCATTCTTACAGGTGTCTTTAATCCAAATTCTGAAGACCCACTGCCTGGTCAATTGAAGAAACAGCTGGTTCTAAGAATTATCAGCGGTCAGCAACTTCCCAAACCACGTGATTCCATGCTGGGAGACAGAGGAGAGGTATGGGACAGCTGTGATTGTTATTTTGTGATGCAGGAGGTTTATTTCCATACTGCCTGGGCTAAGGATGAGGATTTCACATCCTGCAGTTACTTGTCAGGAGACTCAGAACATTAATAAATCAGACTGTGAACATCCTACATCTTCAGGTGGCTTTATTCACTTTTAAGCATCATAGCAGTGGTTTGGTGGTTTTCCTCCAATTGACAGCTCAGTACTTCCAGGAGAAGTAAAAAAAAAAAAAGGGAAAGAGATCTTATCAATTGAATAATCCACTCCATATGGCTCAGGACCAATAATTACCCAGACATTCATGTACAGTGCCCATATTGTAAAAGCCATTTGCTTGGGTTTCACCTTTGTCACTTTTTCTTGTCAATATTTGTTACTTTTTGTTTTTCAGATTATAGATCCATTTGTTGAAGTAGAAGTTATAGGCTTACCTGTTGACTGCTTCAAAGAACAAACCAGAGTAGTTGATGATAATGGTAAGATTATCTGGGATTTAAGTCTTTTATAGCTGAAACATCCTCTTTCAGGCAAGTTTTTTTCATAAGAATAGAAGATAAGATTTGGTGCCTATTATGACAAAGCACTGAAAATTGGATTTCAGCATTTTAATGTTAATTAGACTTGGACTTTGACTTGTTTGACTGAGTTGGTATAAATATGCTGAAGGTCTTGGTGTGAAACAAGACATTTTTTTTCTTGTTATGTGTGAGAGAAGAGTATTTTGAGCCTGCTGTTGTCAAAAGGCAGGTTGGCCAAACCCCTGCTGGAAGCAGGGCCAAATTTAGGCAAGACCCAACTCTGTTCCTGCAAATCCTTGTGCTGCTCCTTGCGGCAGTACTGGATCTTCCAAGAACAACAATCAATCAGTCAGGAAAACTAGAATGACACTGCAGCTTAGGCATTCCTTGTGTAGACAGACTTCTTGTTTCTTGTGGAGGAGATACCTAAAGGCTGATTCCCCCTTGCAAGGTTTTAACCCCATGTGGGAGGAGACCTTGGTGTTCACAGTGCACATGCCAGAGATTGCCCTGATCCGGTTCCTCGTGTGGGATCACGACCCCATCGGGAGGGATTTCATCGGGCAGAGGACAATAGCCTTCAGCAGCATGATGCCAGGTAAGAGAAAGGTGACATCCCAAATTAGCGGGCTGGGATTGCTCCTGCAAAAAATGAAAATTAATGTATCTGCTGCAGAAATTTCTAGTTGGAACGAGAGACTGGAGTTTGGGCCCTGAGTTCTCTGCCTTAGTCAGCTACTGACTGCTATGGTGATGAGGACTAAATCAATTAACTCTAGACTTTTGGGACTAGATTTTGAAAAAAATGGATAAGATTGTTAAGCAGGGTGAGTAAATACTGTTGGCTTGGCAGGCTGCTGTACAGAATCTTTATTCCTTTAGTGCTTTTTCCTCTCTTTCTTCACACCAGTTTTTGAAAAAACTGTAGTTTTACTTGTTTCTATGACTATGAGTAGTAGTTTAACACAGAACAAAAACTTACCTATTCTAATGATGGGATCTAGGTTATTAAATGCCATTTTCTGACAGTTTCCTCTTTTTGTTTTCAGTTCAGTCTTCTTTCACATTAAAGCTTCTTGTGTGTGTATTTTTCTTTGCTTTCAAAGTAAAGAAAAACGTTTGTGTTTAAGATTAAAAAAAAAAAATCATCAAGTCTCAGTAAACTGACCTCTGATGAAAGTTTTGCAGTCTTAATTATGGCTGAAAGTCCAGAGGAGAGAATGTGCTCAAGTTTAAATCAAGGGTTGACAGCCGCAGTGACGGACCCTGGATGAAGCAGGACACGGCTGCTCTATGAAATCGTGACAAAAAATGGGGGTGAAGTCTGCAAGTGGTGTGGCTCAGGTACCTGAGTGTGGCAAGGAGAAGCTCCAGCCTGGATCCTCACTGTGAGGAGGAGCTGGAAGGAACCTGCTTGATATCTCTTCTGCTGCTCACAAAAGAAGTCTCCAGCTGCTCCTCCTGTGACCTGTCCCAACCCTGTGCCAGCTCTGCTCCCTCTGTTTCAGGTTACAGACACGTGTACCTGGAAGGCATAGAAGAGGCTTCCATCTTTGTGCATGTGGCTATAAATGACATCTGTGGTAAGGTGAGTGTCTCTGTGGTGTGCAACAGCCCCACAGGAGCTGCCAGGATCTTGTATCACACCAGGGAAGCTCAGTGGGTGAAGGTCCAGGCTGACATTTTTAGAGTAAAATTTATCTCTGTGCTTGTCATGGTAGCCTGAGATCTTTCTGAATATCCATGGACATAAAGGCAAAATTATAAAAGAGATTCTTGCAGTGCCTTTTTGAGGAAGCCATAGGGGAAGGTTATTTCATTGCAGCACACTCATTTGTATAAATAATGTGGTTGTGTCCAGTCCTGTGAGAGCACCTTGCTGAACCAAAGGTTACCCACCTTAACCCTGAGCACTTGTTCCCTGCCAAGCTGATGTTTTGGCATTTTAAATTTAATTAAATCCTTCAAGCTTATTTGCTTTGGATTTTTTGCCTTAATGACTCTTAAAGTGCAGAGGAAAGGAGATGCTAGTAACAGTTGGACATATTTACACCCCTTGTCTGTTATTAAGGGTGTGTTTGCTCCACATGCAGGGAATAACCCTCAGGGGGCCACATCTCAATTTCCACCAAAGTAAAGCCCTAATTTCAGACTTGTCCTAGGCCAGATAAAAACGAGGCAGCTCCTGTCCTCTCAGTGAAGTGTCCTGTGCTGTTAATGTCAGTGAAATTCAGGTACAAAGCACCTTGCAGCACCTCAATTTGTCCCGCAGCATCTAGCTGCAATATCGGCATCGCGACAGCAGGAGGAGGCACCCGACGGGCTGGGAATGCCCAGGTCCTCCTCCAAAGGGCAATTCGAGCAATTCCTGAGCAGGAAAACAGCTTCTTTAACTGCTAGACTTTAATCACTGCTCAGTTACTTCGCTCCATCAGCTGTCCTTGCCAGCAGTGTTCAATGGAAGGGACAATGTCCATCCTCTGTGAATGCCTGAAGTATTTTCAATTCAAACCTCCTTTGGCAAATTCTCTCTCTGTTCAAGACTTAGCTTCCTAGCCTTTCAGAATTATTTGCTCTTACCAACTTCTTCATGAGCGACTGGCTGGTGATAGTTTGCAGAAAGGCAACCTGTCCGTTTAAACTTGGGCAGTTTTTTTGGGACACAGATTTTCTTGGTGTTCCCTGATTGCTTCTCACTGTCACTGCAGTCTCTCTGGGTTTGCTGGGGTTAAGAAGTGATTCTGTGCCCTGACAAAATATAAGGATTTGGAATGAAAGCCTGTATGTGTTGTGGTTTTGTTTGTGTTTATTTCTATTTTTTTTTAATTTGTAATTTTTAATAAAAACTACTGAAAATGTGGAACAAATATTACACGTCCCTTTCTGGTTTGGTCTCTCTGAATCACCTTTTGCTTTGATTTTCGGTTAACACAGTGCTGTCCAAATAAGAATTTTTTCTTTTCTCCTCTCTTAATTATGGGCAGAAAAATTGCCCCAGTTATCAGCCTGGTTTTACCCATTCTTTATTAATCCAGAGTCCTAATGCAAACATTTACATTTTGAGACTTTTTTATAAGTGGAGATATTCCACCTGCTCAGTAGTTTGGTAATTACTAGAACAGTCTTAGATTTCTTTTTTCCACCTTAACTTTTGTGTGAAATCTCTTTCAGATTGCTCTGTTTCCTGGAAAGGCTTTTCTTTGTTTCTGTCTCTTCTGTGGTCTGCTCATGTACTGCAGAATTTCTTGTGTTTTTTCTAGATGTGCCTAACTCTGAGATCCTCCCTCACTGTTACTCTGCCTTTACTCTGTCTGTTTGTGATTTCAGTGGGCTTCTCTATGTCAAAAAAGTCTCCTTTTAGAAGCAGAGCGTTTTTAGACGCCTTGAAGGTACCCCTCCTGTCTCAGGGAGGTGCAGACACCACCACACACCTGCATGCCTTGAGCTGGTAGCTTCATCAGCATCAACGTTTCCTTGTTAGCATTTTTGAGCTCTCCAACTCATGGAACATGAATTTTGACTGGGTCACTCCTGTGGGGTCATTGACAGCCAGGGAGCCCTCCCCGTGTGAAGCAGATCCAGGATAAAAGTCCTGCCATTCTCCCCCTTCTCTGAGCCTCTCCCTCTCCTGCCTTTTCTCTTGAGGGCTACCATTCAAACCCCTTCTTTCACACGGAAAAGAACATTGACAGTGAATCGTTTGATAAATTGTGGGAAAGCCTCTTGTGCTGTTTTCCAAGTCTGCTTTAGAGAGAGAAACAGCCCTGTAAAAGCTTGGCTGGAAGCTGAAAGCACAATGTCCTGGATCTCCCTCAAAACTGCTCTCTTTTATTTATTTCCTTCTTTTAACGCATTCCTCCCCCCCACCCCCAAGTTAACCAAATCTGCCTTTGGGTTCTTGAATCACTCCATTGATTCAAGCAACAGTGTCCAGCTTAACAAAGCTGCACCAAACGAGACACCTGGGGTCCTGCACTGCGTGTCACCCATTCCATCAGAGCTTCCCTTTTCTTTTTGGTGGATATTATTTGTCTGTGTTGTTTGTATGACAATTTTTTCTGGGTTTTGCAAATATTTATATTGTCTGATTTTTGTAGCAATAAATTCATGTACTTGCCAACTCGTCTCCCAGTAATCCAAGCAGACTGTTCAATAGTCTGGCTCTCAGAAAATCTCAGAAGATTTTCCACTATTTAATATTTGCCTGGCATGGGAAAAATCAATCCCCACCATCTTTATCTTATCCTAAAGGTAATTTTTGATAATATCCTACTCACACCGGAAATTGGCATGTGATAGCTAAACTTCAGTCAATTATAATTGACCAAATATTATTAAAAAAAATAATATTATGAACACTTTTATCAGTCCCTGTGTCAGCCAAATAAACCTTGGTCCCTCATGGCAGCTTGGGCAGGACACTCAGGGTCAAAGCAGCTCTTAGCCCAGGCTCAGTGCACAGGGCAGCCAATATCTGACCATTAAGTCCCGCACAGCAGAACTGGAAATGCACGAGCATGCACCCAAATATTTATTTGGGGGTGAAAGACCATTGTAAGTTAAATGAGACACTTCTGTGCCATTGTTTGGCACTGCAGAAATGTCACCTCATGTGACATCACAGGGCAAAACTGGAACTGACAGCGAGTGCCAGCAAGCGTGGCTGCTGGTCAGGTTCTGTCATGGGCTTCCTAAAATGCACTTCAATCACGGTGTGCCCTGGGTTTATTCATTCTTGATGCTACAGCTGCCCAAAAGTCTGATCTAACTGGGAGATAAAGAGAAGGAAGGGGGAGAAGTAGATTAAAAGAGAAAGACCTTCCTGTGCTTTAAGTGATCTCTGTGCACAGAGCAAACCAACGCTGTCTCAGGCATCAGCCTGCTGCTTGAAAAGTTGGCAAGTACACCTGGAATGTTTGCAGGAATGCTGGAACCCTGTTTCATTGAAATGTGAATCAGTTGTATGGTGGTGGGAGATTTATGATGGTGAATTTGTGTGTTTAATGCTTAAATAACTACTGAAGACTATGGAGAACTGTATTGTGACACTGACTAACTTCCCTTGTTTATAGTGTGTTTCCTCAGTGCTGAAAACATACACGAGTGTCTTGGGATAAGTGTTGTATGGTAGGAAAAATTACCAAAATGTAACCACACAGGTAGAAATTGAAATACTCAATGATCTTTTGTGTGTGTATAGTTAACTGCTGTTCATGACAGTGCTCAATTCAGTTGAGGTGTAGATCTCCTTTATACTGAAAAATTATTCTATTTTATGGTCAATGTTTATTTCCCAGCAGTTCCTAGAAAATGCATTTACAGCAGGAACTTTAAATACATCTGGGTGAAACTGAGAAACTCTTCAGCTTTCAGAATGAAATCCTTGTAGACAGAAGTATTTCCTTTTTTTTTGGTCTTTTCAATAGTTCTGATGTTTATGTAGATGTAAGCAGTTACATGCTAGAAAGAAAATGATGACAAATACAGAGGTAACTGCAGCTGGAAAACGTTATCTAAAAACATAGCTGAGAGAAAAAAAAGAGAAGTGATATTTTGCAAGGCTGCTGTTAGTGATTTTTTTTCATTTTTAATGCCTGTCCTATTTCTGGGTGAGTTCTCGTGCTGATGGTAGGAATATAGCAGGAGACTCTGTATGTGAATGATCATTTGTTCGTGAGTTCCTGCGCCCAGAGGAAGAGCCTTGCTTTTTTAATAAGGGACTTTTTTATATTTTTATTCTTTTCTTATTTCTTTTGCAGGCCAAACAAGCTCTAGGTCTAAAAGGGCTGTTTCTCAGAAATCCAAAGCAGGCCTCTCTGGACAGTCATGCTGCTGGGCAGCTCCATCGCAAACATTCCTTTAGCAGCCACATCCTGAGACGGACGGCCAGTGCACCCACCAAGAGCCAGAAGAAGAACAAGAAGGGCTTTCCCGAAATTGCTTTTGACACAAAGGACAGCAGCAGCCCTGCAGGGGCTGGAGAAGGGCGGGAAGTGGAAGCTGCCTCCCAGCCTCGCTTTGTGCAAGAGCCAGAAAGTGCTTCCCCGTCCCCAGCCCCCCGAGACGGTGCCGGTGGGGAGGCACCTGGCAAGGGCTTCAAAGGTAAGGCCCAGAGCTCTCCCAAAGGGCCGAGGCAGAGCTGTGCCCACCCCGGGGCTCCTTTCAGCGAGCCCCTGCCCAGGGCACACAGGGTGAGGCTGCAGGAGCCCCAGGGCGAGAAGCAAAGCGTCTTCGCCCGCTGTGCCATCAACAGCTCGGGCAGGATCGGAGTGGCCACCAACTGCATGAAATGCATGATTGGCTCCAAAGAGAGCCCTGACCCGGAGGGGCCGTGGAGTGACCGCCCTGGCAGGCCCATTGCTAGAGACCCCCTGCACCCCGGGCAGGGCAGCAGTGCAGAGGAGAGGGTAGAGCTCAGGACCTGGGTTGTCAGAGGGCAGCCCAGGCCACACTCAGATTTGCAGCCTTGCAGCAGCCCTGGAACTGCAGGTGATCTGACGAGGAGCACTCAGTCCTTTGTGACTCCAGGGAAGACAAGTGGTGACTCTAAGTGCCACGGGCTGAAGGCTCATTCCCGGCAGCGGTGGCAGTGCCAATCGGGTGGCAAGTACGGCAGCACTGTCAACTTGGTTGCAGCCAGCAATGGCTCAATATCCTCCAGCTCCAGCAGTCTAGAAAGCCTTGGAAGCCCAGAATTCCCCAAGCACTGGTCTGAACCTTCTCGAAGGCAAGTGGGCACCCTACAGAGGGAAATGAATGCCTTGTTCGTTCAAAAGTTGGAGGAAATTCGAAGTAAATCCCCTATATTCTTTACTGGTAAGACCAGATTTTCTTCACCCTTCTCCACTGTAGATCACATCATTGTCTCAGCTTCTGCATAGCGTCCTTACTTAGAAGCTCCTCTATGTTGTTTGGCTGTCAAGAGGTCATTTTTTTTAAAATTTTGGCAATGATAGAAAAAAAATCTGCATAAATATTTTTATTTTCCCTTTTTTGTAGACGTGTCTGGCTTAGATTAGTCCTTGCCATGCCTAGTTAACCATCTGCAGTAGTGACACTGTCAGTAGTCCATAAATGTTGGGGCTGTTTGTTCAGGGCTTTTTGTTTCCTTGGTTTTCTTAGTGAATGTGGTATGATACTAAGTAAATTTTAAGATCCAAACCAGAGCATTAAGTGAGACTGAATACGGAAAACCCACATCAACAAACAATATTTCCATTATCAGCCTTTGTGTTCCACTGAGGGATAACCACATCAAGAATTATGTCTTAATGTGCTCTCTGAGAACAATAAACCTGTTCCCTCCTCAAAGATCTTGCTGCTGTCAGTCCAGGAATTACTGGATGGAATTATCCACTCTGGGACGTTCAGGAGATCATATTTTATAAACACAGCAGCCGATTCTGGTCCTAAACGTGTATGCAGACATTTCTGCTGTGCTGTGACGTTCCACACGAGCCCTGGCGTGGCCTGAGCTGCACAGCACAGAGCAGCAGAGTGTGATCTGCTGCTCCCTGACCTCAGCCAGCCTGGGGCACTCCTGGCATTCCCCACTGCAAACCAAAATGTGCCCACTTAGAGGAAAGTTCCTAAAGCTGCAGCATTTTGTGGCTTCAAAACACAAAAAACCTCCTTTTGTGCCAGAAAGAGGAGTGTGGTCACAGGGACTGTGTGACTGCCCCTGTGCCATGAACTGGGGTAAAAGATGGGAAATCAAAGCAGAGGCAATCAAAGGATATCTTTTAGTGAGAAAAATGTCATTTTTCCTCCTGATTTGGCAGGCATGGGAGAGAAGGAAAGAGATTTTGATAAGAATTTTCTGCTTCGCAGAATTTTAAGGAGAAAGTAGGAAATACAGCTTTTGGCTGTGACTGCAAGAGCTCCTCTTCAAATCCCTCACCCTCCTCATTAATTGTCCAAGAAATTTGGACACTGCTGATTACATTTTCAGGAACAGTGAAGTGACTTTGGTGCTTTCCCTAAGATGTAATCCCTTTTTAAGTAACAGATTCTGACTGCCCACCTATAGGGGGCTTCTTTGGAAGCCTCATACAGAAATTTGAGATGTTTTATGTATTTGACCAGTTTCATCTGGTTGGGTGTCTGCAATTTACCTTCTATTTTTTATACCTTTTTTTTTTATGTATTTTTCCAATATCTGCTTCAGGCTTTTAGGAAAATACCAAGACAGTGGGAGGGGAGAAGTTTGCTGGTTCCCGTGACTTGCAGTTAATCCAAAGCAGCAGAACTCTTTCTATGCCTAAATTACTGGCATTGGGCTTTTCACAAACTCTGAGTACTGTGACATATGAAACCATTTCCCATTATCAGTGCCAGCTCCCCCGCCAGCCCCCCAAGTCACTAAACAAATATTGTGATATGCTTGAAATTTGATTAAATCCATCTGACTTCCCAAGCATGGAATCAGCAAACCCTTAAAATGGTGAAATGGTGCCTTGGACTGGCTGCTGCTGGTCCAGTGACAGCCCCTGTGTTTGCACAAACAGCTCCCTTTCCCATCCTCCTGCAAGGCCGTGCCTTGGGCCAGGAAACCAGGGAAACCAGCTCCAGGGCTGCGTTTGGGAACTGGCATTCTGCTGGGGGAAGTGCCCCTGGGATAAGGCAGGAAACTATAGCTGGCCCTTTATGGCACCAGCGTTACATTTTCCAGTGATTTCCCTTCCAAGCGTGCTCCAATCTGTGCTGGCGGATGGGGAGAAGGAGAGTTCATAAATCTGATCAGCTCTGGGCTCTTCCTGGCACTCCTCCAGACACTGAGAGTCTGGAATGTTGGATTTGGGTTATGGGCACACGTGCCTGATTCCTTTCTAACACTCCCAGCTAATGCAGGACAGGCCTGGGAAGAGCTGTTCCCATCCCTGAGTTCCTGCACTGGGCTGGAAATCCTGGTGCCAGTGGAAACCCTGGGCAGGTTCTGGGGGTGCAGGTGATGTTTTCCATTAGGAGAGGGCTTTGGAGAAGAGGAGTCTAGCTTCCTCTGAGCACCTGGAAGGTGTCCCTGCCTATATCAGGGTACTTGAAACCTGATGATTTCTAGGGTCCTTTCCGTCACAAACCACTTTGTGATTCCGTGATCCCATGATTCTGTGATTCCATTCCCTCGTCCAGTGGAGTGTGTTTCTTCAGCACTAATATTTTCATTCTTCTATGATAAAAATATGAACTTAATATCTGTCCATGTGTGGATTCCATTGAGTGCTCTGGTTGGTCAGAAATTCTTAGGATCCTACAACCACGTGTGAATATTCCTGTATGTCTCCTTTCCCTCCCTCAACACTAATTTACCCCGTTATCTGCACCTGCCTTCCCTACATTAACTGGATTTTTCCTCTGTTCTGTCCTATTATTCTACATGCACACTCTCTCTCTCTAGTTAAGAACTGAAAGGACAAGCAAGTCAAAGGTAATGCCTGCTGAGTGTCCCTGATTCGAGCACCTTGTTGCCTGTAGTCCTGTTTTTTGCTTGTTTGCTGCCCTATAATTACCTGCTCCTGTACCCTTAAGGTCGTGGTCTGGCTCGGTGGTGCTTTGTTAGTTCTGGAATGCATGTCTGCACTGTGCTTTGGAGATATGGGAAATAATCTTTTTGGCATGATTGCTTTGGCTCCCAGGGTGCAGGTGATAAACATTGCAGAGAATAGAGAATTTTCTCCAGGTAATTGGTGGCTGTAGTGATTCTCCAGGGTTGCACTCTCAGCCTGCTGTTCATGACCCATCTGTCTGCAGAGTTTTTTGAAATAGAAATTACCAAGTTTTTTTAAGAAGAACAAAGTCTGTTTAAAGCTTTTGTTTTGTTTTTAAAAGTCCCATTGCCAACATTCCACTGTCTGCAGATCATTTGTAATCTGCTCCACAAGTCCTGTGCTGCTTCTCTTCTGAGTGGTTGCTCATTGGGATCACATCTGCTGGTCAAACTGGTGTTTTGATTACTGTACATGCCCTGGTTGTGCTCTGATACCCTGACCTGTTTGAGTGCTGGAAGGAAGGAAAACTGCAAATCAAGTGGTGCTGGATGGTGGAGGAAGCAGAGTTGGTTTACAAAAGGGGACACAAAGGGCAAAAATTGCTGGGTACTGTTGTTGTTTGATAAGAAAACCAGAAGAGTCACATGGTGCTGCTGTGCATGGACTGAGATTTCTTGAAGCAACAGGGCTTTATGCAGCTAAAACTGAATGTGCAAAATGTTCTGCTGCCTTTGGCCAGGCATATGAAATCACAAGTTATTTTTAAAATCATGATTAACATAGGCAACTAGTACCTTGAGAACAAAATGGTAACACATAAGGAATGAATCTTTGTTTAAGTTGTAATTTAATGTAGGAGATAACTAACCCTGTATCTCTGTTTTTCTTGTTTCTTTCTTTTCCTTTTCATGCCTCCCAAGCAGACGTCTGCCACTTCTCAATCCAGAGGTCAGTCACTTCTTTGTGCAGCCTAGAAACAATCACAGAAGAGCCTGTCCCTGCCAGTGAGAGCCATCACTGCAGCCTTCTCTTCCCTCTGCCCGTTACCCCTTACAGTGATTCTGAGGAAGGATCTGGGTCTGACCATTCCACCGAAGCTCCATCAGAGGGAAGCCACACACCCAACCAGCCCCAAAAACCCCTACCCTCCAGAGAACAAGGAAAAAATCTGGCTGCAGAAGACCAAGGGCAGGATGTCCCAAGAGCAGCTGACACAAGTTTAGTAGCCCCAGAGGATGAGAGGACAAGCGTGGCAGGATGTCCCGCAGAAGGAAACGGCTGGACACAGTGCAGTGAGGATGAAGACCAGGGTGGATCAGCAGCACAGTCCCAGAACACCAGGCAGGTAGAGGCAGTAGATCACGGTGCTGGCCAACCTGTAGGAAACTGCCAGAAGCAAAACAACCCACCAGGTCAGGTATTAATGGACATGAAAAGCACCTCTGAATCCAAAGGGCAAAACCTGGGTGCAGCAGCTGTTCCACCCCAGCAAAGCAATGTCATCAACAGCACCCAGGCAGATTCTCCCCAGAAAGCCCGGGCTGCACAGGCTCTCTCTGTCTCTGCTTCTCAGACGAGCTCTTACATATTGTCAAGAAGGGCAAAGAGTGAAGGACTGAAGACGTCAGACTCCTCAGCCTTAATAAAAATCCCGAGCCTGTCTCCAGCAGCAGAAGTGTACTTTGATGCCACTGTCAATGACCGGATCTGGAGCAAGCTGGACTGCGGCAGCCACCGTGACAGCATGTCCTCCTCGTCCAGCATGTCCTCCAACGACACCGTCATCGACCTCTCCCTGCCCAGCCTGGCGCGCAAAAGCCTCCCGGACCTGGGCATCCGCCAGGACAGCCTGGAGCCCCTGGCCATCAGGAAGGGGATGCGCCCTCGCTCCGCCACCACCTGCAGCAGCGAGATGCCGATGGTCAGCAAGAGCAAGTCCAACCCCAACCTGAGGTCTGGCCAGCTGCCAGCTGACGAGCTGTGTCCCCGGCCCCTGGCCAGGAGCCCTCAGGACGCGTTCTCGTCCATTCCTAGAAGGCACACCTGGAGCAGGCTCTACATGGAGAGTCTCAGGCAGTCCTCTAACAAATCCAAAGCGCAAGACACGGTTGGGAATAACCAGACAAAGTCCAAAAGCCTTGGGGACCTTACTTCTGACGACATTGTGTGCACTTTTGAAAGCAAATACCGCAGCATCAGCAGGAGCTTCGTCACCCGCTCCATGCGGGAGCAGCGCCGCTCCTCGGGCCTGCGGCCCTCGGCCAAATCCCGGGACGAACTGACTGAGCAGCTGAAGAAGCTGACAGCCTTCCAGCAGGAAAACGACATCACCTCCCCCATCAGCCTTGAGCCCAGCGAGTCGGAAGAGGAGGGGGAGAGCGTGGGGCTGCTGCGGCGGTCGTCGTCGCGCAGCCAGAGCCGCGTGCGCTACATCGCCAACAGGGCGCGGCAGGCCCAGGAGAGGCAGCGCCTGCAGGGCCGGGCACAGCTCGGGGGGAGCCCCATCGAGGAGAGGGGCAACCCCGAGGGCGCCTGCAGCGTGGGCAGGGCTGGCTGCACCGACCCTGCCGCCAACACCGCCCTGCCAGCCTCGCCCAAAGCCCAGCCCGACTGCGGGGTGGACACCGAGGTGTTCTTCATGCTCAAACTGTGACCCGGGCAGCGCTGGGCACTGTTTACACTCCTGTCACAGCAAAACGCGGCGACCTGAGAGGCCCAAAACATCCTCCCACGGCTCGGTGCTTCCTGGCCTTCCCTTGAGCCCAAGGGTGCTTAATTTCACAATTCCAAACGAGTAGATGAAGATTCATTTTTAATTGCGCTTTGCCCAGCCTCCGATTTGGCCTCCTTTGTGCGTGACCACTTCTTGCGTTTGCGGTTTGCTCTTGGTCTTTACTAATTTCAGTAATTCTTCTGACGATAGCTAACCTTGATGCTTAATAGCTAAATGTGATGCTAACGACAGCTAAGGTAAATTTTGCTCTCACAAATCGTGGATCCATGTAAGGAGGCTGGACTTAGAATCACATTTTATTTTCTGGAAGAGTTTGAGGCCTCTGAGGGTGTGAATTAATAATGTAGTGGATACAGTCCATCTTCCATCGTGGACCTGATTATTTCAGTGAAAATCCATATTTTCTCTTTGAAGAAGAGCTCTCTTGTTCCAAAGCAATGCTTTTATAAACCCAGCCTGTTTATATATCTATCTATATATATATATCTATATATATACACACCTGTGTGTATGCAAAGATATGTCTGCACAAGTATGTACACATGCACACCCTGAAACTGAACTGTGACTGTTCCTTGTCTCAAGGCATTATCTGAGGGAATTGAGACAGGAGAGAGAAGGGAATGGCTAAAAATAGACAGGAAATATCTTCTGACTTTACTTCAGAAATGGCTACAAAGCATGTTAGTCTTTTCTTGAAACAGCACTATCCCTTCTTACGGTGTTTTAACAATGCTGCTGTACATAGCACTTTTTGGATGAATTTTACTATTTCTGTATTGCACTGCCATGCAAAATTTTCAATGATATGTTTAAAAAAGAGAGATATTTAATTTTTTTAGATGGACATATTTAGAAGTAAATAACAACCTAAACAGAGTAATAATTTTTCCTCCCTTTTTTTTTTTTACTTTTTATTTTTAGGAATGTTGTCATGTGTCCCCCTAGTCCCCAGTTACGATGTCATTTATTATAGATGTACATTTTATCAGTGATGGAGAAGAATGTTTACTGAGATGCATTTTAAAGAGAAACAGAGGTTTAATTTTATTTCAGGCTGCATAGAGTCCCTATTATTGAGAGGATATTTTGCCTTTGTAATGATTCTTTTGTGTATATTGCAAAATTTAAGAATTTGTTTGTAAAACTACCTTACACTACTAAAATAAACATATTTAACCTTCCAGCTGGTGACTCTTTAGCTGTAACACAACACAGGGGTTTGTGATACACAAACATGGTTCATTCTATCTGCTTTGTTTTTCATCTTCCTTTGTGGATAACATTTAATTTACTCTTTTTCAGAGGCGTAGCCAGTGCAGACCCAGCTCAGATTTTCTCAGGTCCTGCAGAACATGTGCAAGGATTGGCAGAGGCTGATGTTCTGTGATGTAAGACACAGCACAGGGGCTGGGGCAGAGCCCTGGCTGCGAGGATGAAGATTTCGGGGGAACTGGTGGAATTAGTAGCCAAACAGACAGAAGGAGCTGGTCCATCCTGGAGCAGCTGTACAAGTAACACAGATGGCCCTGTTTCATCACTGAGGGGGTTTAAAGTCTGGCTGAAAATGCTGCAGCACAGTTTTGCTCTTCACCTGTCACTTGATTGAAAAATCACTTCTATTCCTGTCCTGGCAAAGTGCACAGTGAAAGTGCATTTTACTTCCTTCACACTCCTCCTGGAAGTGTTGTCACTTGTGGAGCTGGAAAGGGGCTCTTGGTTCTAATTTTAGTATCACTTGGCCACAAGAATTTAAACTCTGAATTACTAAAACACCAACAAAATTTAAACTCTGAAATATCAAAATATAAGGCTGGAGGCGTTAAATTTTCTGATTAAATCTTTTCGAATGCTCTTCAGCATGTTTTATCTGAAAATATTCCCTCAGTTTTCCAGCCTGGTTCAAATCTGCCCTGCTGGTCCTCAGGATTCAGATCCTGCAGATGCCAGGAGAGCTTTGTGCAGCAAAGGTTTGGGATGTGCACTGAGGTGACCCCACGGTGTCACTGCAGGCTCTGAAGGAAAGGAGGTGAAGCTGCAGCAGAACGTGTGATCTGCCAAGAGGAGCCTCCCATTGTGTCCCAGCACAAAGCAAATTTCATTAAGATTCTCTGGACGAAAAATCATTCTTGTAATACTTTAATTTCGGGCTGAAAAGCTGCAGGGAGTCATTGCCTTTGTAACTTTAATGCTTTTGTAGCTTTAATGTCAAGTACATGCAACTTGACAGCTTTGGAAAGTTAATGTTTAAAAGGCCTATTTGTGTCTTCTCAAAGACTGAGTCTCACAATCAGATTATTTTCATCTTTAATTGATTAAGCAATACTTGTTAAATTAATGCACCTCACAGGAGGTAGCATCATGTAGCACTCCAAAACATTTATCTGTGTTCAGAATTTTAACCAACAGGGTCTGGATTTAACTCGTTAGGGTACATGTGAAATTTGCCCTCTTGCTTCCAAATGAGAAGAAACCACTTTTACAGCTTGTTTTGTGACACTTCGTAAGACTGACCATTCATCTTGGATTTATTTATTCCTATAAGTGGAATTCACTCCAGCATTTAAGGATTATTTAAAATTTAAGTCAGCAGAAGGTCACAGTTTTGCTCTTCTTTCCTCTGCTCTTCCTGTGCATCCTGAGACTTCTGGATGAGGATTTCAGTTCATTAAACTGTAAGATCTGAAATCCAAAGTCTCCAGATCACAAGCAATGCATTGGACATGGCTGCACATGGGATTTATGGTCTGTATTCCTGCAGCTCGGCCTTCATGAACACTGATAATGAGCACTCGCTCGTGTCTTTCAAAGCTGATTTGTCTCCGTGATCAGCAGGCAGGAAAATGGGCACAGCTGCTGGGGACAGTTCCAAAGGGAGGAATTCTACCGGGACACCACAGGCCAGTATTAGAATCCTGTGGACAGTTCCAAAGGGAGGAATTCTACCGGGACACCACAGGCCAGCATTAGAATCCTGTGAGTCCTGCTGCAGCGCCCAGCCGCTGCTCTGAGCCCGTGCAAAGCCTGTCCTTTGGTGTGGTCCTTGCCCAGACCCCAGGTGTCCCCCGGTCCAGCGGGCACGTTTAGAGGCCACTCCTCCTCCTCCTCCTCCTCGTCCTCCTCCTCCTCCTCTCCCGGGTATTTAACCCCGCACGGGATGCCCGAGCCCGCGGGATCCGCGCTCCTCCCGTGCCGGGCATCCCGAGCCGCTCCCGCACGGACGGACGGACAGACAGACAGACAGACGGACGGGCCAAGGGAGCCGCTGTAAGTGAGAAACCGCCTTCAATTCGTGCTCTGCTTCTGGCAAGGGGCAAAGCCTGGTGCCACCGGCTCCTTCCTGGCTTTTTAACCCACATTTACACCCTCTTTGTGCTCTTAGATAGTCGGGAAGCAGCGTGTCTAACAACTTTCTTTTCAAGGTGATGCCAGCAGTATGTTACCAGCTCTGATTAGTTTGGGTTTTTTCAGAGGAGCCACTTTGAAACAAAGATGATTTTGTTGCATGTACCAGGTTGTAAGGGAAAAGGAACAGGAATTTAGAGGTTAAATCTACCAGGAAAAGCTCAGCTCTTCCCTGGCTCAGCCTGAAGCCTGCTGCTTCTTTTCCTTTTTTTCCCCCGTGGTCGATGCTCAGTTTTTGTGCTGCTCTGGCAACAGCCAAGAGCAGCAACTACTTTGTCAAAAAGTAGTAGAATAAAGTTGGTGTTGGCTGATATACAGCTCACATCTCAGCCCTCTCCTCTGGTCCCTTCACAAGGACCAACATTATCCCACTTGGCAGCATTTTTTAACAGCACCACCAACAAAATCAGCATTGAAATTTAACCGGGAAAGAACCTTCTGTGGAGGTTTTAGTTATTTCTCTCATTGGGTAAAAAATACAGGGAAAATGAGTGAGGGAAAGTACTGAGCTGTAATGCTAAGAGTTTTCATGGGATGCAGGATTGGGGAAATTTCCTAAAGGCTGATGAGGTGAGATCACTAAATCCAGTGTTTTCTAAGCATCAGCCAGCAGCGAGTAATACCATGTGTAGTGTATTTTTGCCTACAGGTTCTCATAAATGGTAAGTTTTCTTGGGCATTTTTAATTTATTTTTTATAGTTTCTGGTGTAATGGTGTTCTGTACCTTGTTGGACAACAAATACCATCAAAAATATTGCTGCTGCTTCCTCTCCTGCCCTTTCCTTGGGTGGGAAGCCACAGGGAGAGAGCCACCTTTTTTAAAGTCCTCCTTTTTAGTAAATCCCTTTTTCTAGGTTTGTCACATCCTTTTTGCTGCAGCAGGGACTTCACCAGAGCCTTTCTTTGGTATTTGCTCTGGCTGAGCTCAGCAGTGACTATTTTCAGCTGGAGACTTTGTCTGGAATTGTGCCTCTACAGAAAAAGGAGCAGAAAATCCAGGACAAACTGATCTCACCCAGTGATGGGGAACTGTAGAACCAGGTTTAACTGCTTGCCTTTCACCTCCAGCAGGAAGATTCCTTTAGAGCAGCAGGAATTTCTGCTCCAATGGATAAAGGTCTTCACTTCACAATCTGTGTGGTTACAACCGTGCTGCTCCTGAGGGAATCAAGCCAGGCAGGTGAGGAAAAGGATCCAGAAGTGTTGGCTGCACCCAAACCCGGTTTTGTTCTTCTCCAGAGACTTAATTCCTTCAGTTTTTACCTGCCAGTGCTTGCAGGACTTTGTCTTAATCCCAGAATTTGCTTTCAAATGGGTTATTAAGAGATTCCCCAGGGCTCACCTTGTGGCTAGGATTTTGTGAGTGCTCCCATCACCATTTTGATGCCACCAAGTGTCTTTGATGCCACAGTTGGAAACCAGATGGCAGAGATGGGGGAAGATGAAAAAAGCCAAGCAAAACGGGTGGGTTTAGGCGTGGTTATTGTGCTTAAAGCTGCATTTCTATGAGTTTATGGTTCCTTGAGCTGCAGCAAGATGGGCTGAGGATGGGGCAGGAAACTGGGGTGAGGTGGCCAGTCCTGACCAGTGCCAGGAGCCTTTCCAGCAGGAGCCTCCCTTTGGAAGGCTGGGCAAGCTCAGAGCAAAGCAAGAGCAAAGAAAAAGCTGATTTTTTTTGCAGCCACAGTGGCTTCCTGCAGCCACCAGCCTATGGGGAAGGGAGGGAAGAGCCCTTCCCTTTGTCCTGTGCTGCTGCAGCCTCCCAGGAGGATTCCCAGGAGGATTCCCAGGACGAAGCCTTGATGCTGGGAAATGTCACTGTCACGAACTGGGGTTGGTGCTGCAGCCCCATCGCCCCTGGGCCTTTCAGGAGGGCTCACAAAGGGGCTTTGAGCTGGGAGCTGGAGCCCTCAGGACGCTCTGCTGCCTTCCAAGGAACCCCACAGGCTCTCAGAAAGGGGCCTCCAAAAGCTGCTGCTGGCTTTAAAGGGTTTCTAAAGGGAGACAAGAGAAGTCCTTTGTGAAGATTTCCAGCTCCCACGGAGAACTGTAGTGGAGAGGGAAAAAACAGGTTTTGTTTCACAATAATGTGGAGTTCAGCACAAGGCCAGAAAATGCAACACCAAAGAAGGAAAAATAAATACATGATGAATGAATATGCTGTTATATTTAGAGAAAAACTCACAGCTTTTTCTTGAAAGAGTGAAAACACCCTGCATTTTTTGGTTTATCTTGAGAGATTTTTGGCTTTTGTGCCGTGAATTCTCTGAGTCCAAGGAACAATGTTAAGAAGATTCTAGGAAAATCATCCCGGGCAATTAATAAGCAGTGTATTGACAAAATTGTGGTTTTAATTCTGCATCTCAGATGCAGAACCTACCAGCAGTAGGGAAAAGGAAGATAAGAAAAAAGGTGTCTGGGAAGTGGCTGGTCAGGAACTTTTGGCTTCTCCTCAGGGGAAAATGGGGCTTGGCAGGAATGGGGGCCAGTCTGGGCTGTGTGAGGAAGCAGAACTGGTGCTGCCCCTCCTCAGGGGTGATTGGCTCTGCAGGGTCCATCCCTCAGAGGGTGAGGGACATTAAGTGCCATTAGAACCTCCTGCAGCCCCACTCCCTGCCTGTCTCTGCCTTCTTTTGTGCCCTGGGGGAGGAAACAAGGGGAGTTTGGGAGCTGAGGGTGATCGTTCTGATTATTTCAGTGCGCTGTGAAATGAGGAGCTGTAAATATGAGCCCCACACAAATTTGATTTTGTTGTATTTTTCCAGGAGCTGGGAGGAATGATGATGCCGTGAGTAAGGTATGTTTGAGTTCATTAGTGCAGAGCTACTGACGAAGGCATAGGGCAGATGATCTTACATATTTAATTCAGAAATAGTGGTCAGAGTGTACAAAGACTTTAATCTGTGAAGAGTTATTATTTTAAGTATGCTGTTCATGGCTGGCTGTGTCTCTGTGCTGTTTTTGTTTGCTTGTTTGATTTTGTGGGGGTTTTTGACAGATTTTTTTTGTCCAGAGCTCAAAATTCAGTTGTGCCCCAGGGAAGAACCTGCCAGTAGTCCTGTCTTCATGGCTGTTAGAGTTGGGGAACTTGTGATCACAGCTTGCAGGACAAAGCTCATCCCTCAAACCCTTCCATTGCACAGAGAGAATTAAAACAAGACCATTTGGCTCCTGGAAGGGCTGAGGTTTCTTTTGCACATTTTATACTGCATATACATCTATTTATGAATTCACACACACATATACACATCCTCTCTCTCTGTCTAGAAAAATCACCCTGCAATTTTACATTATGCAGATACATTGAAGACCAACAAACTTCACAGAATTTGACACTTCACTAGAAAAACCTTAAATTGACCTGAAGTAGCTTTGATGAGGAATCCTTTCGAGCTGGGTGACTGTAAAATTGGAAGATGTATCTTTAAGACTCAGAAGTGAATCCACGTTTTCCTCTCCTCCTCCTCTCAGGTTTCCAACTGTTCTGTGTCTCCTGGAATTGCTCTCTAATGAGACCTTAATTGGCTGATAATTCTTTTGTCTGCAGCACGAATTGGTCTCTTGGGGAGGCTGTACACACCATCTGAAGATGTGCGGCAGTGATTTTTGTTTGCACCAGGCAGTGAAGTGAAACGCTGTGATTTATCAATTAGTTAGGAAGCAGCAGCAGCCACTGCAGCTCACGGGGCAGGTTTGGGGCTGGTTTAATTCAGGCACACCCCCTACACCTCCCAGGTCACCCCCAGCCTGGTGGGGCCGCGCCTGGGACTTCGAAATCCAACTGTTCCTCAATTTCTGGTTTGCAGGGCACAGACTCACGGGGAGCAGGCGAGGGTCTTCCAACCCTGACTGTCACAACGATCCTGGTAAGGCCGTGACAGTGGCAGGGAACAGCTGGGACTGCACTTTGCCTTTTATAGCCCACCCATTTATGTGCAGGGGGTGTTCTGGACTGGCTTTGACAGTGATGTCCCTGCTCCTCGCAGTGTTTTGGGGGCCGGCTCAGGGGTGTGGAGGTGCCAGATGTCTGCAGTGGGCATGGGGAGGATTTGGGGGCTGTCCCTGGGGGCACAGGGCTGTGTCAGTGCTCTGGGGAGGCAGCCAGGCTTCTCTGCTGAGCTACACCTGGGGGGTTCAGTCCCCTGAGTGTTGTTTCTGCCCTGAGGTAGGAACAATGTAAAGGTCACGCAGGGACAAAACCAGGTGAAAAAATTCCCCCGATTGCATCACCAGGTGCTCCAGATAAACAGGACTTTTAGGACCAGCTGCAGCAGTGAGTTTTCTGATCCTGATGTCAGGTCCTGCCCAGCCCGTGTCCCTCACCTGAGGCTTTGATGGGCCAAAATGAAAATATTTGGCTTTTAGGCTGAGAAGAGATTTTCACTTATTCCTGCGGTACCTGTGACCTGCAGGATGCAGCTGCCCCGGTAGCGGTTCACGCCTCCAGGGAATACCTTCCCAGTGCGGAAATGCCGTCCCTGCATTAACGTGGAGAGGAGTAACGGGGGGGCTTTGCCGAGGCCGGGTTTAACTCCCCTGGGTGTCCCTGGCCCGGGGGAGGCAGCAGCCGTGTGTGTGTGTGTGTGTCCCTGCCAGGAGGATCCCTACGCGATGGTGCGGGGAGCGGAGCTGGAGGGATACTGCATGGACCTGCTGGGAGCCCTGGCGGGGATGCTGCGCTTCCAGTACCGCGTGAAGGTGGTGGCGGATGGCCGCTACGGATCCGTGGCCGCCGGCGGCAACTGGACCGGCATGATCGGCGAGATCCTCAGAAGGGTAACTACGGCCAGTTCGGGGCCCTGACCCACTCTGCAGGGACAGGACAGCGGGAGCAGCTCTTGGGCTTCCTTAGGATCTGCTCAGGCACTGAGGAACTCGGAGTTCTCCTGCCTGGAGAGTGGAACTGATGAGCAGCAAGATTTGGAGCTGGGTTTGCCCTACAGAGGTGGAAATTGCACAGGGAGACGGCGGCCGCAGCAGGAAACCCCTGCGACAGCCAGGCACGCCCAGGGCAGCGCTTGTCTGTCTCAGTGTCTCCGTAGCCCGTGAGACTGTGCAGACACCTTGGCAAAGCTCACCCTGAGCTTAGCCCCTGGGTGAGACCCATTTCATTCAGAATGACAATGCCCAGACTCTTCAAGAGATGCTTGAATGCGCATTTCAACCCATCAGGTGCATTCCCTGTGGCTGGTGTTCTGTCACCTGTGGGGAACACTTCAATTAAAGCTCTCTGCCCCTCTGAGCTCAGTCTGTGCCCAGCTCTCAGCCAGAGTCAGAGGGGAGCAGCCTTTTGCTCTGGGTGAGCAAACCCAGCCTAGCTCCCGCTGCAGAAGGAAACCAGAGGCCCCAGATACCAACCAGCACCTCACTGTGAATTCCATTCCAGTGATTTCCATGGGAAACCTCTCCTGTACCTTGGGGCTCACATCCCAAGGCTGCTGGCTTGGAGAAGTGATGCCATTTCAGCACCTGCCCGCTCAGCCAGGGAAGCACCCTGCCGCACCCTGCTTGAGGGACAGAAGTGTTTGAGGGACAGAAATGTCCCCTGGGCTGGGGGGCTGATTGGATTTTATCTCCTTGGCAGGAAGCTGACATTGCAGTGGCTCCACTGACCGTCACCTCAGCCAGGGAAGAGGTGGTGTCCTTCACCACGCCCTTCCTGCACACCGGGATTGGGATCTTGCTCCGCAAGGACACGGCCTCCCAGAACATGTCTTTCTTCCACTTCCTGTCTCCTTTCAGCAAGGAGACCTGGACAGCCCTTTTATTTGCTTACCTGCTCACGTGCTTCTGCCTCTTTCTTGTCGCCAGGTACAAATGCATTTGTTTCACAGTTTGTGTTCAAGTCGGTGGCTTTCTCACCTATGAAGAAATTAGAAAGTCCCAGGGAGCCTTTTGCTTTGAGGAACCTACTGTACAGCTCTAGTACAATGGCTAAGAAAATTTAAGTCCTGTCAGATTAAGCCAGCATTATGAGTGGGATCTCCCCATGAGGGACACCAGATCTCTTGATGGGGATTATTTTTATTTTTTCCCTCTGAATGTCTGGTTTTATTGTGCTATTTTCCCACAGACTGAGCCCCTGTGAATGGAATGAGCCAAAGAATGAAGAGAACCACTTCACCTTCCTGAACAGCCTCTGGTTTGGAGCAGGAGCACTGGCCCTGCAAGGTGAGCTGGGAGGATGCACCAGAGCAGCTCTGGGAGCAGCAGGGTTTTTAAGATGATGGTGCACCCAGCTCCTTCTGTGACACTGGGGTGAAAATGTGTCTTAGTAGGGACACTTGGAGCACTAAACCATTCTGGGGAGGTGTGATTCCACACTTGTTGGGGTTGTACAGGTGATTGCCTCCAGCTGGGGAACACTTTCTGCTCTGGGCAATGCCCAGCTGAGCATGGCAGGGCTGCTTTGTACAGAGGAGTTTGTGCAGCTTTGGGCCACTGCTGCTGCTCCAGCCCTGCACTGCAGCGTTGGTGCTGCTCAGACCAGCACAGTGGGGCCCTCCAGGCTCAGGCTCTGTGCAGCTGCAGGGCAGGGTCTGCAGTTTGCCTTTATTTAAAGGGAAATCTCTGTAACTCAGGCTGATGGATCTGCAGTTCTTGGTGTGTCTCTGGCCCCACAACCCCTCGCAGCCGTTTTATGGTGATTTATGGTGATTTATTGGCTTCCTGTGGTGCAGGTGCCACTGCCCGGCCCCAGGCACTCTCAGTGAGGGTCATCGCCGTGGTCTGGTGGCTCTTCACCCTGGCCCTGCTGGCCACCTACATCGCCAACTTCACAGCCCTGCTGAGCTCCGACAGCGAGCAGTTCTCCATCCAGACCTTCGAGGACCTGGTCAAGCAAAGGAAGCTGGAGTTTGGGACACTGGAGGGCTCCTCGACTTTCTACTACTTCAAGGTGCAGAGGATCTCGTGCCCATACACAGGGGCTGTAGGACTGCTGGGCTGGGGCTGAGCCACAGCTCAGGCCTTATAACCCCTACAACACCCTCGTCACTGTTGACTCTCTCAGTTTTCCTGGAATACTTCAAATAATATGATTATTGTTCTAGTCAGCCCTTCCTCCACCTCTTCTCACAGGAAAGCAGGCACAGAACTCTTATTTTTATTCTGTATTCTCCTTTAAAAATCTCTCCACTTTTCAGGGGCTGCTCTTGTGTACCTCAAGCAGCAGGTGCCATTTATGACACTTGTACCCCTGTGGGATGCTTGTCCCCGGTGTTGGGGACAATCTGTGCTTGCAGGAGGTCACACACGATTTAAGGGCTCTTCTTCTCCAACTAGTTTTACAACCCTTGCACATACAGGCAGATTTTTATTTTTTTTGGTGACTTGAGTTTGACACCTGGCTTTTTGGGCTGCAGAACTCCAAGAACCCCATCCACCAGATGGTCTATGAGTACATGGAGAAGAGGCGGGAGCACGTTCTGGTCAAGACCTACCAGGAGGCCGTGCAGCGTGTGATGGACTCCAACTACGCCTTCATCGGCGAGTCCATCTCGCAGGACCTGGCGGCCGCCCGCCACTGCAACCTCATCAGGGCCCCCGAGGTCATCGGGGCCGGCGGCTTCGGCATCGCCACGGCCCAGGGTGAGTCCCCGTGCCCCTCTGCTGCCCCGCTCCTCCCTGGCACGGCAGGGCGCTGCAGGAGCGGGGACGGCCACGGGCCAGAGCCAACACTGCTGTCGAGGGTGACCAGACTGAAAACTCTGCGTGGCAGGGTCACTGCTCTGTGGGGAATTAACACTGGCGCTCACTGAACTCTAATCCACAAATATTCCATCTCCCAGGGTGTCCTTGGCCCCAGGAATGCAGATCGCCTAATGCAATGAGCAGGGGACGGTCTGCTCGTGCTCTTCCCAAAGCACCTTCGCTCTGCCCTTATCCCACGGGTGTTACCACCCCTCTGTGCCCAGGGCAGGATGGTTGTTAGCCAGGAAAAGCCTTTGGCAGGCGGGGTTGTGTTCAGTGACGCCTCTGAGCCCGTGCCCATTAACAATGTTTAACTGAAGCACGGCTGGGGGCTCTCCCATCCTCCTCTCTCTCCCTCTCCCGCTGCCCAGCCTCCCCCTGGACCAAGCCTCTGTCCATCGCCGTGCTCAAGCTGCGCGAGGCGGGCGACCTGGACTACCTGCGGAACAAGTGGTGGGAGAGCATCTGCCAGCGCCAGAGCCAGGACCGCTGGGGGCCCCTGGAGCCGCCGGCGCTGGGGGGGCTCTTCCTCACCCTGGGCATCGGCCTCGCCCTCGGCGTCCTCGCCGCCCTGGCCGAGCTCGCCAGCAGCAGCCGCCGCGCGGCCGCGCACGCCAAGGTGGGCCCTGGCTCCTGCCCGAGCCCCATCCTGCCTCCCGTGTCCCTCCTTTGGCCAAGGTGGGCCCTGCACCTTGTCCTGCCTCCCGTGTCCCTCCTTCCACCAAGGTGGGCCCTGACTCCTGCTCCAGGTCCTGTCCTGCCTCCCTCTCTCCCTCCTTTGGCCAAGGTGGGCCCTGGCTCCTGCACTGAGCCCCATCCTTGCCTCCCTGTGTCTCTCCTTTGGCCAAGGTGGGCCCTGGCTCCTGCTCCAGGTCCTGTCCTGCCTCCCCGTGTCCCTCCTGCACCAGCCAGGCCCCAGCACTTCCACCCTGGCCTTGGTTTTCTAAGGAAAGCCCTGCAGTGGGGCAGGGGTGAGGGGAGGCTGTGCAGTTACTCCTTAAAGTGCCAAAATTTCACAGCTTAGGCTGTGGGATGGGTTTGTAGCCTGAACAGCATAAATATAACAAGAATAAAATAACCCCTTCATAACACTTCTCCCCCCCCCGCCNNNCCCCCCCCCCCCCCAAAAAAAATTATTTTTTTGTTAAGTATCATTCCCTGAAATCCCAAGGCAGCCAAACTGCATTCCACTACCCTCGGTGTTAGAGAGGACAGTAAATGATCCATAACAAGTTTATTCCCAGTGGTGGCTGCTCTTTAGTCATTAGACAAGGAAAAAACACACAGCAAAACTGCACCAGTATCCAAGTGTGCCCCTTGGTGCTCCTGCTCTCCAGCGCTCCCAGTGTGCACATGGAAAAGACGGATCCACAGAACAACCCACCCACAGCTTTCTCTCCCCCTTTCTCTTTCAGAAATCTTGTTGCTCTGTTTTCACAGAAGAAATCTTCACTCGTCTACGCATAAAAGGAACCGCCAGACAAAGCCAGGAGATGTCAGGGAAGGCAAATGCTTAAGGAATGTTTGCTGCAGGAACGGGCCTGTGTTAGGGCTGTACCACGTCCTAGGAGCTGTATCAGTGTAGGAAGATGTTTTTCTGCTAGTCTAGAGTGTTAGTTTGCTAATTACACACACACAGAGCACTTCTGGAGTGGTGATAGAGCTGCAGACACAAGGAAATTAAGTGGCTTAGAAGAATTTAGATTGATAAGGAGTAGAGTGGAACTGTGACAAATTGATAAACTGGAGCTGAGCTGGCCGGGGTGGTAGATCCATGTTTAGGTTTGAAGTTCTCCCTGTAAGTCCATGAAGGCTTGTAGGAGGAAGTGACTGAGGACAGGTTAATGTGAAGCCTCTGCTACTAATTCCTGCGTGAGGAATGGTCACATTAAAGCTCACGTCTGCCTGTTGAAATCAGGAACAGCAGCTTAAGCATTGCAGCCATAAACAGCCTACCCTGCCCTGCCTGAGCAGGAGGTGCTGGTCCCTGGGGAGGAAATTCCTGTATCAGAACTGACAGTGCTGCTGTGTTACCCCAAACAGGCCCACCCTGCACCCCAAACCCCGGAAAGGGAGCCCCTGCCTCCAAGGAACCACTGGAGCTAAGAAATGCCAGGCAGGGCTTGTCCTTTGTGCATTCCCATCACAGGATAAGGGCCCCTGCTGGGTGACAGAGAATGTTCTGTTCCTGTGCCCAAGAATTGAGGATTGACAGTGGAAATCCATCAGGACCAGAGCAGAAAAGGAGTGTGGGGGTGAGTCAAACACAGCACAGCCCCAGCCCCCCTGCAAGGGGAAATGTGAGGGCGTTTTGCATCACTCTCCTGCTCCCAAAGAATGCTGAATTTCAGGGGAACAGTTTTCTCAGCTGCATGTTAAACACTTTCCTCATTAAGCTGTTTTCCCTTTCAGAGCTGGGATGACTGAGGCCAGTAAGTGTTAGGGCAAATTGGTGGTGAAATCACTCCATTTATGAACTGCACAGCTGAAGGAGGGAAAAAGCAAATTGGGTTCCTTGGGAACGGTTGTAATTGCACTGCAGGAACAAAGACAGCAATCCTTGTCAGTCCCAGCAGGGAGAGTTGAAGGCAACAGAAACCAAGGGGGCTCAGGCTGGGAAGTTATGGGTGATCCTGAATGCAGCACTGCACAGTCATTCCCTGTGAGGGGATTAGAGATCAGCTTCCAGCTGCTGTGAAGGAATTCAGTGCAGCTGCAGGCCTCCCTCCCATGTCCCTCCTGCTAATGGGAAGAAACAAGGGGTTAGGAATTCCAGGTGTTAGGAAACCAGGGCTGATCCTTAACTCAGACTGCAGCAGCCCTGGCTAAGTCACAGCCTGAGCAACGTTTGTGGGGTGAGAAGGTGGATCAGCCCTTCCATCAACCGAGCTGCACAGAGCAGGAGAGATTTAGGTAAGTCTAAAAGCTGAAAATGCAATGTCAGGTTCACCTAGCAGTTAAAACTATTTGGTATGTGCTGTGTCACTGCTGGCAGAGTAGGCAGAGATGTATAGAAAAGGTTTCATTGACATTTAAATATATTTCTATATGAATGTCTCACAGAACAAAAAAATAAAGTCTTTTCATCACAAATACTGCAGCATTAAAATAAACACTTACCAAAATAAACAATGAGTGATATACATATATATATTTGAGTGTGTAGACTATAGAGTGAATCATATTGTCGCTTTTTAAGTCACAAAAGCACAATATAAATACGGAATTTCCTGTGAACTCTTGTCCCTGTTGTAATAAAAATACATTCTTTACAGTTAAAGTAAAACTAGTGCAAGTCCATCGGCCGTGCCAGCTCCATCATTTACAGGGCACTTCGTACTTGAAGATGACACTGAAGATTTTGCCCCCGAGGCGGTCGGCGAGCCACGAGTTCTTGATGACGGCCAGCTTGAGGCTCTCACACCTGAGCACGGCGTAGTAGTTGGTGTGGATGGCCCTGCCCATGCCCTCGATGACCACCAGGTACGTCTGCCGCTCCCGCACCAGCACGGCCAGGCCC